>RCUC01159354.1:0-113350 GCA_003697995.1 Taxidea taxus jeffersonii
TGTGTTATTTAATTTTATTCACAAAAAATCATAAATGTTGTTTTTGCACTAGAAGTTAATGCATAGTCTATTCTGCATGTCTGTTTATGATATTAAGTCCATTATATGTTAATGAAATTGTTTTCACTTTATGTCAAGGTAATGTAAAAAACAAGTTATATGAAAAACATTCTTAGGATAGTTTCCTAATGAACTTTAATCTTATTTCTAGAAGTTGTCACTTTGGTTTTAGACTATAAGCAGAAAGTAAGGAAAGGAAGGAGACCAGTGGTGTCTTCAAGTGATGGAACACCTTTGTAGTCCCTTTGATCTAGAACTCTGAAGGTCAGACTCTCTCTGTTAAGAAAGCAGTTTGAAAGACTGAATAGAAGCCATGATTTCCAGATTCTTTACTTGACACCTTTATTGCAGTGCTTATGCATTTGGTCCTAACAGGAAACCTCAAATTACAGCAGTATTGATGTTTTTCATTGATCTCTTACCCATGTAGCCCTAGTTTTATTTTGTTTTCATAAAAATAGTTGATTAGTATAGCTAGATTCTTAATGGATGATGAAAATATGGAAGTCTCTGTTTTATATTAAATAGATCTCCTTTAAGGATAAGAGAAATTCCTTTCATGGAACTATTTTCCTTATTATATATATAATTTTAAATGTGGATTAATTTGATATTTTAAATGAGGAAAACTTTATTCAGTGGTTCCTAACATTCTTTGTTTCCTTATGGAAGTTCAAGTTATCGAAATATTCAGATTTTGTATAAATTAAAAAGAGATGTCACCATGTGTTCTTCTGTAAGTTTATTTTTAGCTACTTTATTTTTTGAAAAGTGTTTTTGTTTGGCTCAGTTTATGGTAAAATAAGGAATTACAAGAAGTCTTAAGTGCTATCAGATGGATGTTCCAGTTTTCAGATGAAGACAGTTCAATCATAAGGAGACAAAATACAAATCAAAACATTTAAGTTTGCATCAGAATAATTTACTTTAAAAGTATAAAAACAGTGCAGAGGGAGTTAATTCTATCTGTTGTATTTTGATGGCTCAAATACCTTTTTTATTTAACCTCCTTATCTGAATAAATTTTTCAAATAGAGCCAGTTTTTTAAAAAAATAATACTAATCAAATGCAATATGATGGAGATGTAGTAGGTTAAAGCATTATCTGATTCTGGCTTGAAGATAGTCTCCAAATATTTTGGTTTAATTTTTATAGTTAAGGTAGTTCTAGATCACTTTTTTTTTTCATGTGCCCTCTGAACATTTCAAACATGGTAATTGGTGACTTTTTTTGTTGTCGTTTTAAATCTTAGAGGTCAGTAGAACTTCACCATATATTGTATTTTTTTGACATTCAGTAGGAGGTATATTGAATTAATTAGTTCCTAAGATACAAGAAACAGAAAGTATGTGTAAGACAGAGAAAATAAATACATACTCAAACTTTTTCCTAGGAGACCAATTTCAAAATAACAAAATATGTAACAAAAATATAGAGTGGAAAACCCTGTTTGGCTCAGTTTTGGAAGTTCAGAAGCAACTAGCCTAACTATAGTTGGTGTGTGTGTTACTTTCATGTGTCTCATGGGGCAGGCAGTAATGCATAGAAGCTTTAGGAGATGTGAATCCTGTAGTCATATTCTCAGCGAAGTATACCAGGGTGCCATCTGAGGACCATCTCCTGGGCTCACTCATCTTTTTCTCATTCCTTTGATGTCACTTATCCACGGCTATGGGTAAAAAGAAATACTAAGTGAAGTGTAAAGTATGCTAGAACAGGAGAGTAAGATCAGCTCTGCAATGAAGTGTCTCAATGGCCACATTCTGCTAGACACTGGGAGCTACAAAAGGCATAACAGAATGTGGTCTTGGCCCTCCAGGAATTTAACATATAGTGGGTTGGTGTGAGATATTTATATAGTATCTATGTTAGCCCATGGTTTCACGCATTTTAGAATTGCCAGATTTTTAGAAATGATAAATGAAAATGTAATGGTAAAGAACTTAAACCTTATGTAGGAATATAATTATTTCTTCATCAATATTGTCCTGACAGATAAGCTTTTCTCTTGAGAGAACTCTCTGTAACTTAGCCTTTCTGTTTTTCTTTTCTTCATTTTTAATTAAAGCCATGTAAGTAGTGAGATTTCCATTTAGCATTTTAAATCTGGCTAGCAGATGTGCATATATTTAAGCCTTGAAGTGCTCCTGTGATAGATAAATGAGCAGAAATTAAAAGAGCTCTGTAAAGACATATTACTAATATATATATACACGTATTATATAGATATATATTATAAAAATGCTGCTGCTACAATTGCAGGTCCTTTTGGAATAAATCATGGGATTGAGCTTCATTCAGATGTGGTGGAATATGCCAAGGAAAAACTGGAGAGCTTCATCAAAAATAGTGATAGCTTTGATAAGTAAGTATTCACATCTGTAGTTTTGGTTTGGTTTGAAAGAAGTTGATAAGTAGATATATATGACATGTGTGTTCCTTAGTGCTATTAGTTTATTGATCCTGAATTGCTCGATTGAAAGCAGCAAAAATCAGTGTGGTATAAAATGACTGAAGAAATTAAGTTAGAAAAATTATTTGATACTATAATTTTTGTTCTACCTAAGCTTATAGTAAATTACAAATAAATAACTTATAATTCTGTATTAGCATCACTTTATTAGTGATAGTAAAGTAATGTTTCATTCATTAGGTAGCATACAAGTACTGTTTTGGAAAAAGAATGTAAAGATGCTTGGCTTTAGAGAATTCTGGAGCTGGTTTTATACCTTTGGAATGGTGTTTAAGAGATCTGCCTTCTTTATAAAATAAAGGTGATATTTGTTAGCATACAAAGGAGTTTTATAAAAACATTGAATCCTTGTAATATAGCTAGAGATAATTACAATAGAAATACCTTAATATGTTTTGTGATAGGGTTGTGTTTGAGCAATTTGTTTAGAAAAACACTGTTTTGAACTCTTATTTTACCTTAAAGAAATACTGCACAGACTTTGGTCCTTAGCCTGGCAGGGGAGTCTTCTTGGTATGTAATGTTACTAAAATTCAGCAGCGTCAGAACTATGGGTCATGAGTGTTATGCTAAAATCCATGAACTCTGTGAGATTATATAAAATTTGATGGCATTTATATCTCTCAACTAGTCATATTTTTAAAGAAAGGAAGTTTTAAAATCTTAGAACACTAGCTTACAACTCAGTTACCTTCTATAGCAAAGTTTTAGTACAAAATCAGAGTTTCAGCTTGGGCTTGTTGAGAGTGAGTCTTCTTCACTCATCTCTACGCCCTGGCCATGACCATGGAGGTGAGAAACTTGGGGGTCTGAGTCAGAGCTGAGGGTTTTTTCCGAGAGAGTCTTAAGCTTGAGACAGTACCATGAAGGAAGCAGGGAAGACCCTGTGAATGTCTGTTGGAGTTTATTTTCCTTTTTTTCCGATCTCTGCCCTTTCTCTCCTTCCACTTGCTCTTTGCTTTTACTCCCCTTGCCTTTGGCCCCATGTGTCTGTCCTCTGGCAAGTGGCACTTGATTGGTTGAAGAACAGAAAACTGCTACAAAATCCTCAGTGTTACAAAGGGAAGGAGAGGTCTTGTGTGTGTAGGTGTGATTGTAATTGGGTTATTAAAGACCTCAGGCAGGGTTGAGAGAGTTGGAAAATGTTCAGGTGTATTTTGTTCTATAATTAATACAGTGCATTTGAGCAAGCTATTTGAATTTTCTGTATCAACTTGCTGAACACCATCATTTATCTTATTTCTGTTTGTCTTTATAAATAGTTAAAATTTAATTCACATTTTACATTTTGAATCATTTTTCAAGTGCTTACCGTGTTGGTTCATATTCTATTTCTAAGAATAACATATTGTTTGACAGAAATAAAATAGTTTCTAGCCTATGTTGTTTTATAAGAACTTGGGATTGAATTTCACCATTCTTTTGTGTCTCGTGTTTCTGTCTGATGATTTGTAGCATGTTAAATGCTTAAGATACGAAATGAGTATTTTTATATTGTTTATTAGAGCTATAGAATTTTGTTGAATTGATTGAATTCCTATTGTATGTGTTTTGTTGTTGAAAGAGTGTACACATAAGGACTTTGTGAATACATTTGAACTTAGAAAATATGAAAGTGCTATTAGTAAAAGCCGATGTTTAAGGTCTAACTTAAGGTCTATTATATATTAGATAGAAATACATTTCAGGCAGAACACACTCAAGGATGAACCTTGAATCACTGAAGCACCTTTGCACAAGTACCTCTGGAGCTCAAGTTTATTGCTGACAAGTGAGCATGGTCCTGGGAAACAGTAAAATATGTTAATATCTCTTTATTCAGAGCATTTCTATGTTGATGTAACTTAAATATTAAATAATCCCCAACAGAGAAGTTTGAAGACTATATATTTGTGTCTCAATTTTAAAAATTTTTCTAAAATTATTTCCATATAATTGTAAAATCATTGGATTTCCTTGTATTTCTTGAGTTTTGTTGTTATTCTGTTATGCAGATTTGTTATTCATAAAATGATGAATCATAAAATATGGTGACATGACTGATATAAATGTTTCTTTATAATTTTCAGTGGTCTTGTTATTTTAGTTAAAATAATTAGACTTTTTAATCTAGTTCTTTCTGAAGTGTTGCAACGTATTTTTAAAACAGATTCAGACATTATCAAACTAGTCTGAAAAACTAGTTCTGGAAATGTTATCTATGGTTTTCAGTAGTGTTATAAAGTATTAGTAAAATTTTTCAGATTATAAAAGTATCTTGCATACAAAAAGTAGTAAGTACTGGGAAAATGTTTCATTTTGCGTAAAGTAGTAAATGGTTGTAAGCTTAGTGAAGTCAATGTCTAACTCATTGGGCTCCTTTTTTGATTTTTATATTACTTGGTTTTGGTGATAGAAATTCTAAAGGTATAGTGGTTTTCTTTCTATCTTGTGTTTTGATGATTTCTTTGCAATTTTTCTTGATGTTTGTGGGTGATATTTCCATTTATAGACCATTAGAAAAACTTGCGGAGCAAGTGATTTTAAAAATCCCATTTCTAAGCAGTTTCATTATATCTGATTGTATATAGATTATAAAAATACATATTTTAACTAACAAAATATAAAGTAACCCTGTTACATTGATTGCTATTTTTGTATCCTTAGTACCAGATCATCCTTGATTATGTGTAACACAGAGAATAGATTGCTAAAACCTAATACTCTTCCAATCTTACTTATCCTGTCTGTTTGGATCTTTTTTATCAGTTCTTTTTTCAAAAGTGTTGTTATCACTTACGATTTAAGTTGCATCTTATAAATCTATTGGAAATCATAATGAACTCTAAATGTACTAGATAGGAAAGAACTATAAACTACTTAATATATATATATATGTATAGGTTTGTGTGTGTGTGTGTGTATATATATATATATATATATATATATATATATATATATATATAGTAAGGTGACTGTTTAAAAAGTACAAATGTGTGTTTTTAATGTGTGCTTTATAAAGCAGGCTTGGTTCCTGAGTCTTGAAAGTAGCATTTCTTCTTTTAGAAGAAAGAGTCTTTGTTGTAATATATATACTTTACTTTAATTTCCATGCCTTACTTCTGTATCAGCAAATGAAATAATTTGGAGAGTCTACTCTGAATTTACTGTATTTGGAGATGGGCAGGAAGGGGGAGCTCTTCTGTATGGTTTATTCCTTTGCTGTACCTGTGGCATCTCCAGAATTGCTGAAATTCCCTTATAAAACTGACACGTAATTTCAAAGGTCTTCCTAAATATTGGCAAAACTTTTCCAGTAAAGGACCAAATAGTAACTATTTTGGGCTTCCTGGGCTAAATGATCTGTGTAGCAGCTGCTCAACCTTAGACACCATGAAAGGGTCTGGGTATGGGGTGTTCTAGTAACACTTTATTTGCAGAAAGATGCAACAGGCTGGATTTGGCCTGTTTGCTGCCCCCTGTTCTGCTCTTCCACACAAACTCTTTAGAACACCTTTATTTTAGTCCACTCTGATCTAGACAAGTTTTTGGGCCTAGGTTTTAAAGGCTTTCATGAGGGAAGATGTTTGGAGAAGGTCAAATTATAATCAGTATTTGTGCTTGAACAGTAAGCAAAATAATCTCTCCAGTTATAGGAACTTGGAAGAGTAAATCAGTTGAAGTAGCCTGAATTGTATACTTTTATCCCCTAAGTACTTTGCAAACGAGTAGTAATTAGTATTATATTTGTTCATTTCAGTAGTCATGTACTTCTGTGTGTACATGTGCATGAGGTTGACTTAGCTCTCTGGAATGCATGATTTGGAATGTGCCATTTCCTTAAAACTGATGAGTTCATCCAATTTCCCCTCAGTTTCAAGGGTACTGTAGCCAGCTTTGGAAATATTCTAATATCAGTAGCCAAATGAGTGCAGCATGGTCTGATTTATTTGAAAATTTTCATTTTGTTTAAACAGGGAGGACTATTGTTTCTATGTAGTTTGTCATACAAATGAGCCATGATAGGAGTACTGAAAACAGTAATGAGATAATAAAAAATAATGTGTTGTCTATTCATTAAGTACCATGTACCATTCATTCTAAGTGCTTAGTCCACAGCCTAACAGGCAATATTGGTGTCCACATTGCCCAGGTGGGAAAACTGAGGAATAGACAGGCTGTGACCTCATTAAGCCAGCCTTCTTATCCAGTTCTGATTTAGCTATGATGATGTAAACCCTGATTTATTCTAATATTTCCTCCCAGCAGTAAACTGCTACCCATGGATTACCCATGAGCAATTGCCCATGAGCAATTTAGCTCCAGATTAAAAAGTTGAAGCAGCACTTACTTTCTCATCATCTACTTCCCTCAGGTTAGAATTAAAGAATGCTGTTAACATGGTTAATTGCACCATAGCTTTTTATTACAAAGCACACCTACTGTGTTCATTAATGAAACTCCCCTATGGTATGAGTTACTTTTGAGGGCAGAGATGACTGGGAGATACAATGCAGTCCTTAATTTTAGTTGAGGCATAAGTTTTTTTTTTTTTTTGAGGCATAAGTTTTTTTTTTTTGAGGCATAAGTTTTAAGTGTAGAGTTAGTATTTTAGAAGATTTATTTAATTGGTTTATGACAGTATCTAGTGGCTTAAGTTTATCTTTAATTATAGGTTCATTTTTCATGTGATTTGATTTGCATTGGAAAAATTAAATGCTTCCAAATCTTACCAGCTTTGACATGAGAGTAATCCTGCTTCATCTTTAAGAGAATTATGGCCTACTTGAAGTAGTTTTGCTATCTACAAATAGATATTCAACATTATTTCAAAATATTTCTCAGATATTTGAATGGTTTGATATACCAATAATATTCAGATGGTAGTTTTATAACAGTTATTACAGGTTGTACACCATTTTTAATCATGATAAACATTCAAGTGGTGGTAACAAGTGCTTGAGAATAGTCATCAGGGCTATTTATCAGTTATGTGTTTTAATATCAATGAGAAATGGAATGGGGAAAAGTTGGATGGCTTCAAAATATTTATAGGAGAGTAAGTCATTGTTGAAATACTGAAGGCTCACTTTTCTGTGATGTACCTGCACATTTCTATGAAGTGTTCAGAGGTTGTTTTTGATTCCATGGATTTTCCTAAAGCTTCATTCAATGGAAGAAAAATATGTGTACTTACTCTTAACATTTTGCTTTAAATAATGCTTGAATTATTCTGATATGAGTTTGGTGCAGTTGGAAGGGAAAACACTTGAAAAGGTAAAGTTTTCGATTTTTAAAATTTTACTTTATTCAGTAGCTTGATAATTGATTGTAAGAGTCTTTGAATGGTATAACTGCATTTGGAGATCAAGATATAATGTTTCCCTGGATTTTCTTCCCCGTGGAAAGTTTTGAAGTTTTGTCTTGTTTAAACTAAGTAGTCATGACTCTTAAAACCCAAAATGTGTATTTTGACAAAGTGTTTTGAGAAAAAGAGGTTTCTATGATTCATTGGGCAGATTGTTTTGGATGAGATATGAGAACAAGGTAGAATTTTCTCCTATGACCTTGAAATCCTTTATTCCATTGGAATGATTGTCTAAACTTTCAATGACAGCATCCTGTGGCACATGATAAACTAGGTGTGCAAATTTTCAGCCCCCACTTCAACAGTGTATTGAAGGGGAATGTTGTTTTTTCTACTCTCAGTCAGCTCCTAGACCTAGACTATCCGTCTAAGAGGGAAGCTGCAGGGCAAGGCTAGGTCACCCTGATCTCCTAGCAGCTTATCAAAAGAATTATATGGGCAAGTTGGCAAGGTCCCTGCTGTGAAGGAAATCATCTGTCCATCTCCAGACGAAGATATTCCAACACGCATCTATAAAGAAAACCACTGCTAAGGTAAGTGATGAGAATCCCGGTGTTATTTTGGGCAAGTGTTCATGTTGTAAACCAAGATAATATGTGCTCTATATTTTCCACAAATGATTTCCAGTATACACTTTAGTAAGAGTGTGCCAAATATTTTCCCCTCTGCATAAAAGTCTAAAAACAGTTACTAGATTTTCAGATTTAAATCAACAAGTGATTATGTAAGTCTAATGTGAGTCAATCTGTAGTTATTACACGTATTTCAGAACTGTTTATTTTGTATACAGATAAGTTATATTGTTAGTTATAATTCAGTATAATTTAGGAGTGTGAGTCATCTCCATCTGGGAAGTTGTGTTTTAGAAATTTTCTTCAAAGAATAAAAATGATTGCTACTTTTCATTTTACTAACAGACAAAATTTTAATGAACTTTCCTAAATTAGGAATAAAAATTAGGTCAAGCACGTGTGAATGAATACAATACTAACCACATAGAAAATGCCATTTTGGTACACCTCTTGCTTTCCCCTCCAACTCAGGTTTTGTATAGTATGTGGTTGATGTGAAAAAGTGGAATTTGGATTTTCCTTTTCACTATTTTTAACCTAGATTTTATGTATAGATCTATAAATAGTGTAGTACTATTTTGTAATAAACTGAAAACTTCTGGTTAGTTTATTGCTGAAGTCTTCCAGATTATACACAAATTGTATTTGTGGTTTAAAACATGTCCTTTGCCTCTGTAGAGGTTTGTGGAAACCTAGGTGAGATGCAGCTTTCAGAAGATAGTGAAAGCCTATGGAAGAAAATGTTTTCTTTCTTTTCCTGTCTACATTGGAAGACTGAGTAGGAATTGTAATTTACTTTGATAACATGGTAGCCATCATCTATGTCTCCAGTCACTTGTTTAGTTCTTTGTAAATATTGGCATGAACATGATCTGACATAGGTAGGACCATATCCATAAAATTGCCCTAAACATTTTTAATCATAGACTTTCTCAAAAAATATTGTTAGCCCTGGAATTGGTATGGGTTTATTTATGTAAAATGCTACTATAAAAATAAGCAATAGTTTTAATATTAGAATACCAAATGTCTAAGTAAGATCCTCAACTATGTACCTAGTTAGAAATACTAAAGCTCATCTTTAAGTCCTTTATTAGAAAAGATAATCCATTACCCATTTATTTTTTATATATAAGTATGTGTGTGTGTGTATGTGTGTAATTGCAATTTGAGAGTTTTTTTGTGTTCTTTACTGATGTGAAGGATTCACATATTACTGGTAGAAAAGATCAAGCCATAGTTACAAAAAGGAATCCCTAGATAGGACAGTCTCTGGTAGATGTTTTTCTTAATAACCACTAAATTGGTAGTGTTACGGTTTTTTTGTGATGTGTTTGGCATGTGAATTTTCTACTGTGTTCTAGATGTTTTAGTGCCAACATTTAAAAATATACAGTGTTCTCCCCAGTGTTACTTTTGTCCCTGCAGTTTTACTATTTTGTATTTAGAAATAGTCCAATACTTTGGAACATCTGAAGTTTGATTAACCTTTCAGGTTTGAGTATTCTGTTAAAGGAAATTAATTTGACTACGGTAAATGAAAGTGTAAAGATCCCATATGTATTTGTTAGAAATATATGTTCCATTTGCATTAGTAAAAGTTGATAGATTTAGAGATCTGATTTTCAGTATAATGATCCTTTGTATTACTCCCTAAGTGGAAGCAAATGTACTTGTTTTAATCTGTATTACAGGGGAAGAAAGCATTAAGTTGTTTCCTAAAATTATGGTGGCTTATTTAAGATCTTCAGAAAGGCCCCCCAAAAGTGCCTTTCAGTTATAGAACAGTTGATTTATTCATGAAAGACAAATTTTTTTTTAATTATTTGAGTTTTGCTTTTTTAATTATTTTGAGAAAAACCGTATTCTGTAGCATAAGGTTATGGCTTTCTATAGCGATTAATTTAGTAAAACAAGAACCATCATATTGATAGAGAAAGTGTCATAGGCATATATTTTTCCTGTAACTTTCTGGGCAAGTTTCTCTTCTAGCCCTGAGATTTTTTTTTGGGTTCATGTTCAAAGTTGGCAGGTAGAAAAGTTGACAAAACATTTGTTTTTTATATCGTTCACTCAGTAAATACATTTTGAGGACTGTAATAGGTAATGGAGATACATTTTTAAATTCAGAAGAAATACAGAAGTAACAGGAAAACTGGGAGAATGTTTCAAAGGGAAGATTATCTTAAGGAGAAAGTATTTGAAGCTCTTAGTTACAGGTGATAGATAAGTAGAAGGGTATTTGTTTAGTATCTTCAGTTTATGTGGCTGTTGAAATACGCACAAACACACACACTCTCATGCACTCACCCACCCCTACACACACAAACATAAAAGAAATATTGAGTTATTTTATATGTATTTTGGACTAAATCTTTGAAATCCCATGTGAATTTTATCCTTAAAGTACATTTCGATTTGGACTAGCTGCATTTTAAAGGCTCAGTATCCATATGTGGCTAGTGACTACCATCTTGGCTGCCATGTACTTCTAGATTGACCTGTCTCATCTTTCAGATCTTGACATTTCTCAGGGAAACTTTCTCTGATTCCATAGGTCTATCCATTTCCTTTCATCCTCAGTTTTATGGAATCCTATTCCTTTCCTTTAGATAAAGCATTTATCATAGTTGTAAATCTTTATTACTGTGATTCTTCGATGCTCATCTCTTCAACTAGGTGTAGGCATGATTGTTTCCCATTGTCTTTTCAATCTTTATACAAAACGGGTGCTCAGTAAGTAATATTTCACTTGGTGAATTGTACTTATTAATAGTATAAGGAAATTTGACCAGAATCACACATTTGATTTTAAAATCAGGCACTGAATTCTTTCTAATTATTTTTTTTTGGGGATGAGGACATATAAAATATCACTAATCTGAGAAGTGGTTTTAATTATATAAGTTGTTTACTTGCAGTGATATTGTCCTAAGTAATAGTTCTTTAAGCTATCATTTATTTTTAACAAGTAGAAAGCTTTTAAAACCATAAGTGTATTTTTGAGTTTATTTAACAGACTTGATAAAGAGGTTTTAATAATTTAATTTTTAAAATATAGATTCCCTGCTCATATTCATCCTGAAAATAAGACTAACTTAAATTATTATAAAATTAAATTATTTAAGATGAATTTTTATAAGAATAAATATTTTTAGATAGACTTCATTGAAAATAGTCTAACTTTTTCATTTTAAAGAATGCTTATTGTGAGTTTGGTGGAAATGATGAAACCACATGATTCACATTATCTTATTAGTTAAAAGTCAAGAAATTATATTTTGGCCATATTTTAGACAGTCATAAGTTGTACCATAGTCTTGAGTTTAAAAGGAATTTAAGCATGGTCCCCAAAGTAAGTAAGTTTACACTTCCTGTGTACTATGCAAATAGAATGAGATACTGTTAAGTAGAATTGGGTAAGATTTCATTTCTAAAACTAAAATTTGAACTGTATCTTGAAGGGATAGTAGGCATTTATCAAGGGAAGAGGAGAAGGAAGGGTATTTCAGTCAAAGGAACAGCATATACACAGATACAGGGTTTCAAAACATTTTGGAATAGTTCCACTAAACAACTAGGAGCACACACAATTGATCCTTTAACAACATGGGTTTAAACTGTGCGGGATGGCTCAAATGCAGATTTTGTTATGGTATATTATGATAAATATATTTTCTTCTATTAATATTTTCTTTAGCTTACTTTATTGTAAGAATATAGTATACAATACATGTAACATACAAAGTATGTGTTAGTCAACTGTTTATGTTACCAGTAAGGCTTCTCAACAGGTTGTTAGTAGTTATGTTTTTAGGGAGTCTTAAGTTATACTCAGATATTTGAGGAAGGAGGTCAGCACCCCTAACGTCAGCCTTGTTCAAAGGCCAACTGTATTCAACCTGGCTACAGGGTAGTATTGGGCAGGGACAGTGTGGGGAAGGCAGAGCCAGGAAATGAATCTGGCAGAACAATTTGATGGTCATAAAGAGCCCCATGTGGTTCTGTATGGGAATTTCACCCTATCCTGTGCAATAGGGAGCAAAATGATGGAAGAGTCCTAAAAAGTGTGAGCAGCAAGGAGATAGTTACAGTGAAAGAAATAATGGGACATGGACTACCTTAGTGTGGGGGGTGTGAAAAAGAGAGTAAACACTGATGACTCACGCCACCCCAACCTCACACCCTTTCTCACCCTGCCCCTGGCCCCTCCACTAAGAAGACAGGATACTGAAGACAAGGCGTAATTCTGGTAAACTCCTCTTTAAATATTAATGAAGATAATGTGTCTGTGTTTTAGTGAATTTTAATGCAAACTTATGTAATAAGTCTATTAATTACTAAAGACAGGATATGTTTTACAAAGTAGAAATGATTATGATTCAATCAGTGTCATTTTTCACTATATGCTGAAACTTTTAACGTAAATTATTTCATTCTCAAATAGTAGCCTGATTTTGCCGTGTGGTCATATTAACTTTAATCAACTTAAAAGGATATTCCATGAATTAGTTTTTTAAAAAGATGACATGTTTTATTAGTGCATTGGGGTTTTAATTAAATTTGTTATATGTTAGAAACTGTTTTCCGAATTGTTAAAATTTAAGGAATAAAGTAGAAGTCTAAATAGGGTAGTTTGTAAAAGCATAACTACATGCCATGAACCAACACTGTAACCAGGAACAAGTGGCCTGGATAAGATGCCTTTGCTTTGAAACTGTATCTCCTTCTGTTGCATAGGGAGATCACAGGGGCCAAAGCAGCTGTAACATCTGTAACAATCCTGTAACATAGCCCTGCTAAAATCTATTAGGAAAATCTCCCTAATCTTAGTGGTTGCTAAGGTATGTGGTCAGGACATTGGTGTCTTTTCCTGACAAAGCTTTCCACTGATAGCCATAGCAAAAATAATCAGAGATGAATACTGCATGAGCTCTTCCCATTGCCACTGACCCATCAGCTTTTTTTGAAAAGGGCAGTGGAAGGTGAACCTTTTCTTGTTTGCTTGACCCTTGTGATTCTCATCCTTAGTGTATATCATTTGTGGCACATCACAGGATTGGTATCCTGAGGGGCTTTTCATTATGTTCATTTTTAAGTATTTTTTTAAAAGATTTTTTTTATTTATTTGACAGAGAGAGAGAGAGAGAGAGAGAGCACAAGCAGAGGGAACGGGAGAGGGAGAGGCAGTCTCTCTGCTGAGCAGGGAGCCCGATGCAAGGCTCAATCCCAGGACCCTGGCATAATGACCTGAGCCGAAGGCAGAGGCTTAACCAACTGAGCCACCCGGCGCCCCTGATTATGTTCATTTTTTTAAGCCCTAAGTGAGGGGTCAGTATGGCAAAAAAATAGGTTAATGCTTTGAAAACATGCACTACATCATTGATGATAAAACAATATATTTGACCAGTTAAACTTCATAAATAAGATATTTAAATCAAATTTCATAATGATATTTTATCCTAAAATTAATTTTGGTAACTTCACCATTTCAAAGAACTGAATTATGTGAAATTTTTTTAGATCTGATCTTTGTTTAAATGAATTAAAATAGATTTGTTTTTTCATGCAGATTTGAGTTTTGTGAACCTGCATTTGTGGTTGGTAATTGCCTCCAGATAGCATCTGACAGTCATCAATATGACCGAATTTACTGTGGAGCTGGTGTCCAGAAAGACCATGAAAACTACATGAAAATATTACTGAAAGTTGGAGGCATTCTAGTCATGCCTATAGAGGATCAGGTAACTTCTCCTGTCCTTTGCTTAAACACAGTAGTTTAGGATGGGAAATACAATCAGTGAATATTGGTTGTAATTTTTAGAGAAGTACACTTTATAGATCTATCTATATAAAAAAACCCCCACAAAAACCTTGAAATGGATTCATAATTATTGAACCAAAGAAAATACAGATGAAATTCCTTATACTAGGATTTGAAGAGACTTGGTCTTTCACCAGAGCTTAGCTACTATGTGTGTGTTGTTTGCCGAGTTGCTTTCTAACTATAGTTTCTTTACCTGAGGCTTTTTAATTAAATGTGATGATCTCTACTAGCTGCTCAGTTTACAACATTCTTTAGTTCTTTAAACATATAAAAAAGAAAATCTATTTTGGATTTGATTTGGACTGCTTAAATCCATTAAAGAAATAGATGAATTTTTAAATTCTCATTTAGTACTAGGTAGACTTATTTGAAAATATTTTTCAGCAGTTTGCCTGCCCTGGTTTAGAATTATTAGGTATATTAAATGTATGAAATACTGATGTATTCAGAAAATGGGTGGATCTTTCAAAAGGAAATTACTTAATATACGAAAATACATTTCAAAAAAATGTTTAATATTCATATTAACCTAAGTTTGAGATGTTTAAAATGCCTTGTGTTTTATACAGTAGAAGATAAATTTTATAAGACACCTGGGACCTTGCCAGATCATTTTGGAGTTTATAATCCTAGGAGGAGTCCCTTAACATCCCAGCATGTTATTTGCAGTTCAGTAGATTTCATCATTACCATGCACTGTGCTCTGTGGCAAATTGTTTGTCAACTATTAAAAAGACATAATAAAAACATTCATTAAAAAACATTCCTAGAAGAATGTTACTTGAATGCTTCCACAGTTGAGGCTCCCAGATGAGCAATCTTCTGTTTTCTGTTAAAGATGTATTTTCAGATAATTAAGATATGGCTTCCCATAGGCATTTTATTAAATATTAATTATATACTATTATGCTAATGTCAAATATAATGCACTGATTTTTATAATAGAAATTGAAGATATTAATTCAGCTTGATCAAGCCATGTACTGAGCTAATATTTTTTTCCAAGGACTGGGGATGGGTTTTTGCCAGGTAGGTAAGACTTCTAATCCTTTTGTGATTAATTACATTATTTGTGAAATACTAATTTGGGATTAAAATTAGAATCTGCATTTTATTACTATAATGGAGCACCATGAAGTTGAACTCTTTGGTACACTAATCAAATCAAAACAAATCAATCAAAACATGGTTTGGGGGCACCTGGGTGGCTCAGTTGGTTAGGCAGCTGCCTTCAGCTCAGGTCACGATTCCAGGGTCCTGGGATCAAGCCCCATGTTGGGCTCCTTGCTCATCAGAGAGCCTGCTTCTGTCTCTCTTTCTGCCTGCTGCTCTGATTACTTGTGCCCTCTCTCTGTCTCTCTGTCAAATAAATAAATAAAATCTTAAAAAAACAAAACAAAACATGGTTTTATTAATATAGTGCTTTAACCAAGCAACAGAACCTATGTGAGACATATATTTTGGGAGCCACTAACAGGTGTGGATTGGAATAAGACCCCTAAAAGCTATTGGATCCCAAATATAACATGATGAGTCACTTGACTGTATTTGGATATTTTATTTACATGGACTAATCTTTTCTTGAGTTGCAAATATTTGTCATTCCTTCTGTATTATTTTATGGTAAGTATTTAAATGAAAGTAACTTGGTTACATTCAAATAGAAATGATTATAGCAACCACTGACATTTATTCCATTAAAACAAAATTGTGACTGTAAGGTGATCACAGTTCCAGGATTAAGTTATTCTGTTTCTGTTTTTCCCTCTAAATAGTTAACACAAATTATGCGAACTGGACAAAACACTTGGGAAAGTAAAAATATCCTTGCTGTTTCATTTGCTCCACTTGTACAACCAAGTAAGAATGATAATGGCAAACCAGATTCTGTAGGACTCCGTAAGTAACTGTTGGTCCTTTCCAATTGAAATGTGACTTAGATTGTTCAGCTCTTATGTTTGGAATTTAATGGACTATGTAATTATGAAGAATTAAATAAATAGACAGTAATATATTCAGTAGATTTATTCAACTTTTTTGTGGAGGTGGCTTAAAGCCCCTACCTTGCACCAAATGCTGTTAGCTGCCTGCATGGACATATGAAAAGAAGGGACAGGTCAAAGAAAACATGAGATTATTAACTATAATTGTGAATTTACTATGTATATTAAATTTGTTGGCACTTTCTATACAGAAGGACAGCAAATGCAAAAGCCTTTGTGAGCTGAAAAGTGCTTGGTTGTCCAAAACCAGAAATAAGTTTCAGGGTAGTTTCAGGTAGCTCATTGGCTAGTGTAGAAGATAGATTATAAAAGACTTTTCTTAAACTGAAAGGGAAAATCAGTGTTGGTGTGGACAGAGGCAGAAAAATAGTAGACTACGTGGGAGATGTTGATAGAGGAAAAAAAGTATATAAAGTTTTCCCTTGAGTGATGGTACCATTTATGTTGTTTACAAGACTGGCAGTAGAGTAGTTTGGAAATAGGTGTGGGAAGATCAGATATTTTATTCTGGCGATGTTTGAGTTCTCTTTTGACATGTGCAGGGCAGGTAGTTGAGTAGGCATAAACTTACTGCATGAGGGAGGTATAAATTAAGAATCCGCAATGAAAAAGGACATTTTAAGCTATAAGAATAGGTGAGAGCACTTGAAGGGTGAGGAGAGAGAAGAGGTGTTTGTGTTGGGATCCAAGGAAAAACAGTATTTCAAGGAGAAGGGAGTGATCTGCAGCTGAAATACAAAAAAGAGGTGAGAGTAGTATTAATCGGCTTGTGATTTATCATGATTTTGGAAATCAGTTATTAAAGTTCTGTACCAAAAATGAAGTTTACCATGGTAGACTTCTTTCTATAATTTGCTTTTTAAAATGAATTTATTTCAAAGGAACCTGGCTTTATATTTAATTTTATTTTCATTTCATTTTACCCTCTTTTGAGCTTTGTGATTTTTGTGGCCTGTTTTTCCCTGTTCCGGTTCTTAACCAATGGAGAGGTGGACTTGGCGGGGAGATAGCTAGGAACTGAAATGTCAGTTTTATTACCTAATCAAAGTAGGTGGGGGAATATGGCTTAGGTCTGCATGTTAAACTGTTTTCTCCCTCCTGTTTTCCAACGTTAAAATTACAGGTTATTTATGTCAGTTTTCTTTAACCTGTCATAACTGGTTAGAAAGTCATAAAGAGAAGTAATGAAAACGGTTCTGTGACACTGTTTGGTCTTGACAGTGGCCTAACTTAACCATTAACTTAACTTAACCTAATGTAACCATTAGTATGATGTGTACCTGTAAGGCTACAGATACAGAGGCCCCTGTAGATCTCTGTGCATCAGCCATTTAGGTATTTTTCTTTCTAATGGACACTGTTGTAGCCTGAGCATTCCTATTTATCTGACAATTTTCCTACTTCAGTGTCCTTTTTTTTTTTTTTAAGATTATTTATTTATTTGACACAGAGAGAGAGAGAGAGAGAGAGTTCACAAGTAGGCAGAGAAGCAGAGGGGGAGGGGGAAGCAGGCTTCCTGCTGAGCTGAGAGCCTGATGCAGGGATGGATCCCAGGACGCTGAGATCATGACCTGAGCCGAAGGCAGGGGCTTAACCCACTGAGCCACCCGGGCACCCCTTTAGTGTCCTTTAGAAGGGTGTGGTTGTAAATGTGGTTTTACAGTGACATAGTTATGAATGACATGGATGATGATTGGTTATAAATGGGCAATTTTCATTCTCTCTCAGGTTAAGGATGTCAGTACAAACAGATCTGAATAGTTAAAAAGACTGTCCTTGATTGGGTTGAGCAACATGACCATGAAAGTAAAGTAGGGGTAAATTTGGTTCAAAAGGATAAAATGGAAGACAAGCCTAAATCAAAAAAATATTCATTATACCTCTAAAGTATTTACAAGTGAAATGGTCTGTCTAAATTTTCATCAGAATAATATGGTGGGGATGGAAATAGGAAATGGCACTGCTGATGAAGGAAGATTAGCTGGAAGGGGTGGTTGTTGAAGCTGTGTGTCCAGTACATGAGTTTCTTTACACTGTTAACTCTCTTGGGTATACTTGGAAGTTTCTATAATAAAAAGAAAAAAAATTATCAGTTTGCGAAAGCAATTTATAAAAACGAGTCAGGAATTGTGATTTTGTGAAAAAAAAAAAAAAAGCTTCACTATGAATAATCACAGAATGAAAAATGCTCTGAAAATATTATTTGTCAAAATTTAATAGGGTGTTTGGAGAATAAGAACAAGTTTTCTCTTCTGTTAAAATTGCTTTCAGTTTAGAGAACATTATTTCATTAATTATAGGGGGTTAAAATAAGAATGTTACCCCCCCCAAAAAAAAACCCCCATACACACAACTAAAAACATACACATGCAAATCTTTTGCCAAATGTATTTTGTAGCTATGAAATTACCCATAATAAACAGTTACTAAATGTAATTATCATTTTCCTCAGGTTTATTTTTCTCTACTTCTATGGTATACACACTGCTCTAAGTTTAGGGCAGGCCCTTTAGAAAGGGATGAAAGGAAAAGGAAAAAACTCTAAGAAAAACGGTTTCCTTTATAAACCAACCAACGAATACTTCTTTCTGTATTCCTGGTCTGTGGGTGCAGACACCAAGTAGGTATCCTGTGATCTAACTCCATTCTGACACTAACCAATGTTAGCATAGACCCTAAAGGTTAAAGGGTCCTATTCCACAAAGCTGCCCCCTCCTCCTCCAGCTGGAGACACCAATCACAAATACAGGTTTTCATCTGTGTTTTTGATCGCCTGGTTATAAATCAAACTTCCTTTCTAGAGTTTGATAATTTGTTGGAGTGGATTACAGAACCCAGGAAAACAGTTTACTTACTAGATACCAGGTTTATTATCAGAAGATCTGACACAGAAACAACTGGGTGGAATTGATGCATGGAGGAATCCCAGAAGTTCTCTGAACCCTTTCAGTTAATGCTATTTATGGAGGTTTGATTGGTTAAATCATTGGCCATTTATGATTAACTCAACCTACATCTCCTATTCATCCCTTCCAGAGGGTGCTAGTGAAAGTCGCAGTCCTCCAGGCACATGGTTGGTTCCCCTGGCAACCAGCTCAGCATCCTCAGTCACCTTGGTGAGCCCAGCTTACCACAAGTCACCTCATTAACGTAAACTCAGGTGTGATTGGTTATCAGTTACATAATTCCAAGTGTTTTTAGAGTTCTGTCTCGGGAATGGGAAGCCAAATGTATATTTCCTGTTACAAAATCACAAGGGATAAAAGAAACTTCAGAAATTGTGGCACTAAACCACCTTGAGCTATATGGAATAGTTGCTGTTTTTGTAGGCTAAAAAATGGCCCCAAATTATCACTTTTGTGAGTTTGACCGAAATATAATATCTTTTTCAATCTTTGTTAATAAACAAAATGGAACTGCTAACTGCTGGGTTCCTATGAAATCTGTATAGGGCCTACCTTTTGGGAAACAAATAGAGCTTATGTGTGTGTGTGTGTTAGAGATAAATTTAGTTATAATTTTGAAGTGAAAGCTTTAATTCAGAACAAAATTTTAATAGCAGTCAGGATTTGCATTGTCTAGTCCATTAAATCCTTATCTCATGACTGGAAGCATTAGAAACAAGGGAGTGTTAAAGAATAGAAAATGATGGGAGACTTTTGAATATCTAGGGCTGAGAATTATCCAGAAGTTTTTGTATCATTCAGAAAAACTTAAATGCAGCTCGTGTAGATACTATTTTAGGATTTAAGGAGAGTCTGAATCTTTTCCATTGTGGATCTAGTTTGCTCTTTATGAAGTTCAGGTATTCTGATGAAAGATTCATCATTCTAACAATGTCCTTGGAATAGTAGTGTTGGCAGAGGAGGAACCCTGCTTTTCCCTGCCCCTGCTTTTTTCAGAGCTTTCCTCAGGCATAGGCCTTTCTTCTCTGTCTACACTCTCTCTCTTAGGTGCTCAAGGAGAGGCTGATGGCTCCCAGATGTCTGCCCTGAGCCCTGACTTTGCCCCTGAGTCCCGGAGGCATGATTCAGCTGCTTGTGTTTGGGTCGGAGCCTAGACTGTGCAGTTAAATGCCCATGTGTAGGTCCCAACTCATGTCACTTGTTATGACCTCTGTGACCAGGATGAAGTATTTCACCTCTGTCTGTTTCCTTTTCCTCACTTCATGTGAAGTGTGTTATTGCCTGTAACATGATGAAATGGTGATTAGTGTGTCACTGTTGTTTTTCTTCCTGAAATCTCCATTCAGGAAATGTAATAGACATTTCAGATTTCGCACAGAACAATTGTGCTTTTTTTCTCCCCAGCCACTCTTCCTGTCTGTCATGTCAGTAATTGGCTATTAGCACCAACTAGTTGCTTGGGCCGAAAATTCTCCTACATCCAATCCCTGTCCATCCTGTCTTCAAAATGTGTTGCAAATTTGTCCAATTCTCTACATGTTTACTGCCACCCTCCCTTACTCCCATCTGCATCAGAGTGTGGTCAGATCTCAGGTGGATTATTGGAGTGTTCCAGCTGGTCTCCTACTTCCTATCTTTATGATCCATACTCTACAGAGGAGCCTGAGTGCCATTTTCATTGCATTATGACCCTGCTTTTTTTTTTGTTTGTTTGTTAAAGATTTTATTTATTTATTTGACAGAGATCACAAGTAGTCAGAGAGGCAGGCAGAGAGAGAGGAGGAAGCAGGACCCATGCAGAGCAAAGAGCCCGATGCGGGGCTCGATCCCAGGACCCTGGGATCATGACCTGAGCCGAAGGCAGAGGCTTTAACCCACTGAGCCACCCAGGCGCCCCATGACCCTGCTTTTTAAAAACCTTTGAGTAGCTGCATGGCCAATACAAGGCATATTTTTTACCAAGGTCTGCAAGGTCACCCATGATCATACTTACCATTTTCTTCTTGCTCTGAACCTCATCTACACTAGCCTTCTTTCAGCTCCTTGAACATGCTAAGCTCATTTACCTCTTAAGGATTTGCTATCCCCTCTGCCCCAAGGTATTTACATGGCTGTTTCCTCATGTCATTTAGAACTTAGTCCAGGCATGACTTCCTCAGGGAGATGTTTGGACTACCCAGTCAGAAATACCTCTACCCCCATGTTACTTTCTGTGACATTGGTGTTTTTTTTCCTCCTGTCCTGTTTTTCATAATTATTTTTTTATCTACCCCCTCCCCAAATACATAATCTCCATAAAAGCAAGGACTTGGTCTGAAGCATCCACTATATGTAAGTGAGTGCTTTAGTAGTAGGTGTCATAGAGTTTAACACATAGGTGTTGAGTGAATGTTAAAACAGCTTAAATAGTTTCGGAAGGTAGGCAGAGCAGGTGGTTACTTTACACATTTTAACATATAAGGGAGGATCTCTCACCTGTTTTTACTTACCAGTGTTTACAACACTCCATCATTGGCAGAAGCAGGACTTGAACTCAAATTTTTTGTGTTGTTTCAAGTTTCCACCTCATACAGTTGGGGGCAGGTCCAGGAACAAACAGTTTCTAACTAAACAGGCCCACTGTGGCTCTTTGGAATTCTTTCCTATTTCAGGTTCAGTAGGGAGTTGAAATAAGACAGTTGGAAGAAAGGCTTTATAGTGGGCCACTTAGGTAGGTGCTGAGGGATCTTTCGGTCAGTCTGAAAAGTCTCCCATGCTGGATTAAAAACAAAACAAACAAACAAAAACAACACAAATTTATCTCCTGTAGGCTGTATCTAATTTGTGGTGGGGTCTAGTGTTCAGAACACAGGAAGCACTCTGAGCCTTGGACAGGATGATGTACTGTGCAAGCCTAGAGTGTACAGGGCCCTGTGGGGAGGACAGGGAGGAAATGCTGTGGCCCCTCACTGCTGGAAGCTTTTATAGTCTGGTGGTAGAGAGATACCACATACCAGAGAGTTACTAAGGAAGACAGGATTTCATAGGTAAAACAAAAAAAGTTTGAAAGGGAAGTATCCAGAAAAGAGTACCAAAAGTAAAGAAATAAAAGCTAAATGGTGAAGATTTTTTAATGCTGTTTAACTGGAAGAGGGTTATGGTCTATTTTGTTTAGGCATTTGAGGATCCTTGATGATAGTTTTATTTCTACAGGGCTGGAAACTTTGTGGGACTAAAATTAATTTCTGTATATATAAAGTTTTGGAACAGGCTACAAAGAAGAGTATGTGTTCTAGGGCTTATGCATTTATAGGTCTGTGGGAAATGGGAGTGAAAAGACAGATAGGTTCCAACTGTGATGTGTTTAATAAAAGTAAACATCAGTAACTTAAGGAAATCTGTGGTGTGTTTTTGGGTAATTGTTGACAGCGTGATTTCTGGTGGCCCTTTGCCTATGAACCAGTTCTCCCTGATTTACAGAGAAAAACTCTGTGTGTGTGTGTGTGTGTGTGTGTGTGTGTACGTGCATGAGTAATAGCTTTAAAGCTCAGAATGAAGGAGCTGTTCAAATGTTGCTTTTATTTGAGTTTTTGGAATCAGTTGTTCTCATATGATTTTCGACATCAAAAAGCATAAGAAAAGTATAGTATAAGATCTCTCTTTTATTCTTTTTTTTTAAAGATCTCTCTTTTATTCTTGTTCCTTAAGTACTTCATTCTCATCTAGCCGATTTCTAAGTTCTTACTTATTCTCTCAAAGAGTTTCTGTACATATATATGGAGACACACATTATCTGTACATAGAAACCTTTCCACTGTCCACAGAATTTAGAATGGTGGCTTGGCAAGTAGTAGGCATCTTGAAGTTTTTGTTAAATGGAAGTCAGAGTAGCTAAGAAATACTTGTTTTGTTCTGTGAGGGAATGAACAATATATAATGTTTTACTTTATTATGTTTTATGTGTGTGTGTGTGTTGTTTTTGTTTTTGTTTTTTTAGCCCCCTGTGCTGTCAGAAATCTCCAGGACTTGGCTCGTATTTATATTCGACGTACACTTAGAAATTTCATAAACGATGAGATGCAGGCCAAGGGGATTCCTCAGAGGGCTCCACCAAAAAGGAAAAGAAAGAGGGTTAAACAGAGAATTAATACCTATGTATTTGTGGGTAATCAGCTTATTCCTCAGCCTCTAGACAGTGAGGAGGATGAAAAAATGGAAGAAGATAACAAAGAAGAGGAAGAGAAAGATCACGGTGAAGCCATGAAGCCCGAGGAGCCGCCTCAGAATTTACTGAGAGAAAAAATCATGAAACTACCCCTACCTGAATCTTTAAAGGCTTACTTGACATATTTTAGAGAAAAATAACTTAGATCAAGAAGAAAGAATACCTACTGATTATTCCTTTAGTCTTGAAAATGTAGCATTTGTTAGGAGTTAAAAGAAAATTTTTCGTCAGAGCGAATTATAGTGGTAAAGTATAACTTGTTTCTGTTTTAGTAATAAAAAATGATGTATTCAGTAATTAAAAAGAATCCCTTTTATAAAATATATTTTTCTTTAAATCTTGGAAAAAATGCTGTTTTAACTCAGAGTGACTTAAAGAGTGGAATGCAACAATACTCAAGATTTGTGTACTGTAAATCCTTTTCTGATTCCTCACAGATTTGTAGTGGTTAGGCTTACATTTAATTTTGTATAAGGTTAAATAATTGTTAAGCATATACTGATTTTTGAATTGTTGTTGTTTGCATTTCCTGTATGAAAACTTTCTTACCTAATTAGAAAATCAAATGCTGTGTAGGCCCATTTACCTTACTTTGTTGCAGTCACTATTGCTGAGTTGCTATAGTATTCCGGGCAATATATGAGTGCAATAACAATACAAATATTGAATAATTTAGCTTTAAAAAAAAAGTTTCGTGGAATTCAACAGCACTGCTACTTTTGCTTTTGAATCTATTGCCAAAAGACACGGGAAATGATCTGCTTCTCTCATAGAGATTTTAAGAGCACATCAAGTGAGTATTAAATAAAAAGTATATACCTAATACAGTTCTTAATTTGTGTGTGGTCCCTTTACATTTTCAGTATTTAAAAATAATGAGGTTATCTTATTTGCTGGAGTTTCAGAAGATAGTACATTTAGGATTGCTTTTTCTCTTATCCAGCGTATAAAGTATTTGTTTTAAAAAAGAGTATCCATTGTTCTGAATGACTGTTGACAGCACAGACAGGTAGGGAGTAAACAAGGGTAACAGCCTCTTTCTTGAGTTGTACTCAGAGGTAGGACCAGAGCAGATTTGGGCAGCAGGTGCACTTTAGCCAATGGAACCATTTAAATATTTGTCTTTGACAAGTTGGAACTGAGCTAGCCTACATACGCTTTGAAATTCATTTTTGTGTAGTGTATGAGATATTCCCAGGAATTGTATGTAGATGCCTTTTTGCTTTGAAAATTATGTTCAGAATCATAGGATAATCTTTGGGACCTATGTGTGCTCATTTAAGTTCTCATCGTGTTTGTGGGGTTGTTTTTTCTGTTTTGTTTCTTGGGTTTTTTTTTTTTTTTTTGGTGAAATTATAACGATTTTCACTTTTTTCTTAATATTACATACTTAAACTATCCATCATTTGACTATTAGTTACAGCTTTATCAGGGATAAAACAGGTAGTAAATGCCATTATTTGTTTCTTTTCTTCCTACTAGAACCTTAAAACAGTCATTCCTTGTTAAGAAAGTATACAGTGTAACATATTTACTACTTAGTGTCACATGGATTATGTATTTTTGAAAAGGAAAAGTTTGAGAGTATCACTACCAATGGCATCACTATTCTAGTAGTTGATCAAATATGTTTAAGGAAACCCAGTTGATGTATATAATAAAGGATTGTTTTCTCTTGAAAGATTCAACTATTAGTAATACATAGATGGTTTCAAATATCTCAACTCTGGTAATTCTGCATATTTAAAACAAGTGTTTGAAATATTCTAAGTTATGAATTCTCCCAAGTAAATAAGGGTATTTTACTAATGGGAAGGATAATTTCATGGAAGGTATTTGTTTTATACCAGTGACTGGGGTTAGGGGTTAGGGTTTGGAGTTGCGTATATCTATCTCCACAATTCTTTTTTAGATGATTACTAAGCTGTTACTGTTAAGAAATGTCCCATCTCATTTCTGTTAAGGAAAAAAAAAACAGTTTTATACAACTGTCATCTGTTAGGAATGTTCATTCTATTTTAAATTAAGTGTTTTAGAGATTTAATATCGAGTTCCCAATGCCCACATATTTTTATCTAGCTCCCTTCCCCTGGCCACCCTCTACACACTTTGTTGGTTTTGGAGCTAGTGTCCAGTTACATAAATATACATAATTCTTAAGTGATGATTTTACTATTCAAAAGAGAGTTTTTGTTGAGGATATATTTGAAGATTGACTTATTCATATGGTCTCTTACTCTGTTGACCTTAGCAAAGTGTACAGTAGATTTTCACGATCATTATATATTTTCTGTCATTGAAATGTATCTTTTGTGTTTTTAAATGCATTCATTTTACAGTTGTGACTTTATTATTGACTTTAAATGAAATAGAAATAAAAAATGAAAATTCAAGTGAAAAGCTTTTTTATCTATTAGTGGGAATATATTAGAATGATTAAGAATATTTTGGGTTTGTGTTTATTTTTTAATGAGTTCACAGTTATTTGAGTACGGTTAATTATGCTTTTTTAGGCAAAGAAGTAGCAAATAAAGATTAGATAAAATTGAAATTGATGAGGAGTATATTCATGGGATTTTAGCAGCCAGATAAAATTATAGAAATAATCTCATCTAGGTTGTTATTTTTTTTTTTTTTAATTTTACAGAGAGAAAGTAGGCCTAGGGAGATAGCATGATTTTCCTAAGTCAGACAGCTAGATGGAAATGGCTTGAAGTAGTTTCTAGCATCCGATAAATCCAAGAAAGCTTCAGCAGCACCACTACTACCAAGAAGATGATTAAATCTATACCTCTTATTGTTTGACACATTTGGTTCTAGTTTTAGTAAAGAAAAAAATGTCATTCAAATAGCATACATAGGGCGCCTGGGTGGCTCAGTGGGTTAAAGCCTCTGCCTTCGGCTCAGGTCATGATCTCAGGGTCCTGGGATCGAGTCCCACATCCGGCTCAGGTCATGATCTCAGGGTCCTGGGATCGAGTTCCGCATCCGGCTCTCTGCTCAGCAGGGAGCCTGCTTCCTCCTCTCTCTGCGTCCCTCTGCCTACTTGTGATCTGCCTGTCAAATAAATAAATAAAATCTTTAAAAAAAAAGTTTAAAAAAATAAAATAGCATACATAATGGTTAAAATACAAAAAATGTTAAATGTTGATTTCTAGCTCTTTGAGAGGATACAAGTAAAATACAAAGCCTGAAATCGTGGGAAGGTCTTGGAAAACTATTTTAAATAAACAGTTGCATATTAATTAAATTTTGTTCTCCAGTGGCCTGGCTTTCTTTTCTTCTTAATTTAGAAAATCCCAATGCACCTATGACTATATGCTTGAAGTATTGTGTACAGTTGTCTGTATTCAGACATCTCATTTCCTTTTGACTGTTGACACTTCTGAAGACAGGGTAGATTTTTTTAAAATTTATTTTTATATTCAGTAGATAATGAAGAATATTTAGAAGATATATGCAAAACACAAGGAATAAATAATTCAGTGTACCTGTAAGTACATGTGTGTACCTACAGCTAGCTTTGACTAGTGGCATTACCATGATTTGTGTTCCCCTTCCTAATCTCCTCTTAATTTCTCTCTGGGGTGTTCCTTTTGTGTTTATCATAACCTTGCCTTTTGCTGTAGCTTTAGCACATATGTTTGTATCTCTAAGGAATTTATCACTTGGCTTCATATATACTTAACTTTATATTAATGGAATCATGCTCTATTCTGCAGGTTATTTTTTCACTTCACTTTGCCTTTTCTGAGATTGCTCTATGTTGTAAATAATTACATTGTATCCACAACTCAGTTTAATTAATCATTATACTGTTGATGGATATTTGTTATATCAGTTTGTCAACATACTTTTTTTTCTTAATTTTATAAACATATAATACTATTAGCCCCAGGGGTACAGGTCTGTGAATCGCCAGGTTTACACACTTCACAGCACTCACCATAGCACATACCCTCCCCAGTGTCTATAACCCAACCACCCTCTCCCTACCCACCCCACCCCACTCCCCCCTGCAGGCCTCAATTTGTTTTGTGAGATTGAGAGTCTCTTACGGTCTGTCTCCTTCCTGATCCCATCTTGTTTCATTTATTCCTTTCCTACCCCCCAAACCCATGTTGCATCCCCACTTCCTCATATCAGGGAGATCATATGATAGCTGTCTTTCTCCGATTGGCATGTCAACATTCTTAAACACGTCTTGTGATTGTATGTGTGTAAGAGTCTTCATAGACTGTACATCTAGGTGTAGAATTCCTGGATCATAGAATGTGTTTATATTAACTTTCACAAGGTGGTGCAAATTTATTTTCCAAAATAGTGTTAACAGTGTGTTCCTTCCTGCAGAGTTTAAATGTTCCAGTTACTGCTTAATCTAACCTACATTTAATAGTGATTTTGCCTATTTAGTAGTATGAAGTGTTAGAGAGGCTTTGTTACTTATTAAGAGGGTTTTGTACCTTTTTGAGTGTTTTTTGGTTTTAGGTTTCCTTTCTGTAAAGTTCCCAGTAGAGTCTTTTGAAAATGTTTCATTCCTTAGTTTCTTTTAAAGAAATTGACTTGTAGGGTTCCTTTTGTAGCCTGGCTATTAACCCATTGTCAGTTATGTGTATTGCAAATATCTTTCATTAGTTTGTGGTTTCTGTTCTCATTCTGTTTGTGTTGTCTTTCTTGAATTAGATTTTTCAGTTTTACTTGTGTTAGATTCATTTTCACATAACCTCAGTTGTGTGAAGATGAATATGAAAATATATTGAATATATATTGAAAATATATTTTGAAAAATAATATGAAAATATTAGCCTATATTTTTTTACAAAAGTTCTGTGATTTTTGTCTTTCACATTTAAGTCTGTAGTACACTTGCTATTGATCTTTGTGTAAAATGAGAAATAATACTTTCCTTTTTTAATTAACTTTTTTTTATTAACATATAATGTATTATTAGCCCCAGGGGTACAGGTCATTGAATCACCAGGTTTACATACTTCGCAGCACTCACCATAGCACATACCCTCCCCAATGTCCATAACCCCACGACCCTCATAATACTTTCTTTTTTCTTACTTTGTTGATAACTGTTTCAACACCATTTTTTGAAAAGTCTCATTTTCTTCCTCTGATCTGCAGTATTAACTGTCATAAATTTATGTATCTTTGTGCTTTGTGTCTAGGTTTTCTTTTCTATTTTGTTAGTTTATGGATCCCTGTGCTAAAACAGTCTTACTTACTATAGATTTATTATAATTCTTAATCTAGTAAATAAGTCCTTTCAATTTAAATTTCAGGAATTTCTTGGCTATTCTTGGACCATTTGACTTTGATACACATTTTAGAATCAGTTACTCAGACTACATATACACAGTCCTCTTGGGATTTCATTTGGAATCACTGAGTTTATAGATCAACTTGTGTGAGAATTAATATGTTTATATGATGCAGTGTCCTCCAATCCATGAATTTACTTCTCTCCTTTTATTTAGATCTTATTAAATGTCTTAATAAAGGTGAACAATTTTGTTTGAAGCATCTTTTGGTTTATGGGTAGATATTTTATATTTTTTCAATGTTGTTGTATTATTTGTTAAAATCACACTTTGCTCCATTATTGATTTTTGTATATTACTTAAATCCCACTGTCTTGTGATTGTTCTAAATTTTCTATATAGACAACCATATCATCTTTATAAAGATGGTTTATTTTATCCTTTGGGTTTTTTTTTTGTTTGTTTTTTTGTTTCTGTTTTTTGGTCAGATATGTTGGTTGGGACCTCCAGTACAGTGTTCAATGGAAGCAGTGAACAGGAACCTTATTTCTTGTTTTATTGCCTGGATATAGTCATTTTTAATAAATGGCTTGCTGTGCTTTGAAAGAATATGTGTTCTGTTCTTCAGTATAGTATTCTGTAAATGTAATTTGAATCAAATTTTTAATTGTATTTGAATCTAATACATTTTAAACATTTTTTTGTATGCTCTTGTGATTTTCAGCAAAATCTCTCATTTTGATAGTAGAATGTCAGTTCATTGTAGTTCTTCCAGTTTTTCCTTTGTGTATTTTGATGCAGTGATGCTACACTGTAGGTTTCTTATGTCTGTCTGGTGATTTGAACCTTTAACATTACGTAGGACCCCTATTTGTATCTGTCCTTTACTTCAAAGTCCATTTGGTTTGATACTCCTAAAGCATTTGTGGGGGCGCTGGTCACCTAGTGTATCTTTTTAAATTTTTATTTTAAAAGCTAATTTGGGGCTACTACATCTCCAGCAAGATTTTTTATTCCCTTCCTTCCCATAGCAAGTTTGAAACAGGCAGTTTTCCTTGTGTTCTCTGGGTGGATGGGGACAGGGTAAAGTGGATTTCTAGTTCATTTTTAATGAACTTGAGGAAAATTCAGATTTTCCAGTTAAGACCCTCCACTTAGGAAAAGGCTTTTTCTTCTCCTTCCTGTAACCCTGATGTCCCCAAATCTATCTATTTTACTTGGTTAAGCAAATGCTCTTCAAGCTGAACCAGCCTTCAGTGTTTACTTACATTGCCAGCTTCTCATTTTTTCTTCAGTCTTGGACTCTTGTATACATGTTTAACTTAGCACCTTGATGCATTTTTTAAAATGTTTGTAAAAAAAATAAAATGTTTGTAATACTTAACACATATAACAATACTTTTCTGCAGGAACGTTGTCCGGAGGCATTCTAGGAAAGAATCTACAGTCTGTAGTAGCTGTGCCACTCATGTGGTTCTCTGTGCCTTGCTTATAGTTCTTATCCCTGTATTCAAGGAGGTAATCAGTAGAATTTTCTCATTTATTGTCAGCTTAGGTTTCTCAATAGAGAGTGTGCGGTCTGTCTTAGAAAAATGCTGTATGAATACAAGCTAATATGTTTTGAACTGAAAACAGTGCACAAACTTGTAGGCCTTGTCCATCCAAGTCCTCCAAGTCACAAACATTGGCAGAAACAGTAATTGTAAGGCATGGAATTGAAAAGAAGAAATTAGCTTTTTTAAAAGTTTATTTTGATATTTAGACAATAAAGTAAGCATGAACAATTGTCAAGCATACTTGGTTTATTTTAAAATGATTCTTCATAGAGATTATTTTTTCTTGTGATCTGTGCATTTTAATAAAATAATAAAACCCCACATATTTAAGTTTGAACATTTTTCCAAAAGAGGGCAGTATTCACCCACTGTAGAATGTAAGAGGCCTGAAAAATTACTGGAAAGGAGAATGAATTTATTTTTCCTTATAAAGTTGATAAACTTTGACAAAAGTAGATCTGTAATCATTAGATTTGTCTCCCAGTCTGGTCATCTAGGAGTTGCCTAGATTGGACGATCCCAAATTTTAATTTTTCTATTACTTTTACATTTTTTAAAGTTCTAGTTTAGGGATAAGATTTGTTTGAAATTTTTAGTCTTTAAGGATAAAACCAAAAACCTTTTCTAAACACCTGCTCAGAGTGACCAAAAAACTCGTTTAAAGCATATTTATTGAAGTCTGTCTTTGCCAGTGTCCTCAGGGCCGCTCAACTCAGTGACCCGTGTCTAGTTCAACCTGGTAAAGAATGTGTCTTCAGCCAATGGTGCTGCGCCTGAGCCCAGCGGTGGCTCGGCCTTGTTCTCCTTTACGCATAGGCTTGTCTATCAGTTTGTCTCCCCTGCGTGGTGGTATAGGAATTCATGGTGTAGACGTAGCAGCTTTAAGAAAGCGAGGTAGCTGGGTTGAACCTCCTGAGTGAAATGCTTTGGGCTTGAGGTGTAGACTATATAGGAAGAAAGGAAACCATTTTTTGAAAGCATGCTTTGGAGCGGGGAAGGAGAATGTGAGCCCGGATCAACTAATTAGGACTCTGTCTGCCCTTTGGGATTTGGTAATAACTGCCAAAGAAAAGCTGTTCTGCACCGATTCAACAAATAATCAACTTGCGCTTCAGAAGGACAGCCGGGGGAGGAAAAAGGACAGCTAGGGGCTAAGAGGCCGGCGCTTACATAACATGTAAAGTGGAAGCAGCTTTGGGAAGGTTTATGTTTGCATTATGCTGCCCAAATACAGTACGTTTGTTTCCTGAAGGGGCTTTTGCCCGGACTAGCTTCTCCGCGTCCCCAGTCCAGCGCCCCCTAGAGGCGGCGGGTGCCCTCCGCCCTGTAATGTGATCTCCACGCTCCTGCATTGGTCAGAGGCCCCGTTTCCCCCGCAGCGCCGCTTAGCCGGGGCTCCCAAGCCGGGCTCCGCACCGCGGCCGCCGCCGCTTCCGTGGCCACCACCGCTGCTGCTGCTCCTGCTGCTTGGCTTCCCACAGCGAATGAAGCGATGGAGTCCAGACTCTCCTGCTGGACCGCTTGCTTTCTCCTGGTCGTGTGGTGCCTGCCAGTGCTGCCCTGCCCTAGCCGGTGCCTTTGCTTGAAGAGCACCGTTCGCTGTGTGCACTTGATGCTGGATCACATTCCTCAGGTGCCGCATCAGACCACAGTTCTGTAAGTTGCCAGAGTTGCCTGTTCGGCACTTTTCCATTGCCCTCTACTGAGACGGAGCACTCTGCTTTTCACCTAAATTCCTGATGCGGTCCCTGCTGTGTAATTGGAAAAGGGTTTTCATGGTTCAAACGAATTACTGGTCCTGCTTTGTTAGACTAGAACATGGGAACGGTGACGTGTTGAAATAAGTATGTCTGCACTAGGTGCAGTTGTATTTTCCAGCATCTTCCAGAACTTACCATTACGAATTCACAACTCTGTCTTAGGAGTATTCCTGCAGAGAGTCTCAGATTATTCCTTTCATCCTCTCCAAAATCCTTTGGGCTCCTAATTGGGTCAGCATGTGTCTGTCCCATTTGAAAAGAACTAATTCAGCTTCGGAGTGTGCTCCCAACTGATTATGTGCTGGCGATTTGCATTTCTTGTGTTCGTTATTGGGCTTTGTATTGCATATGCCTCTCAGGTGGGTGATGCTGTCAACCTCGGGCCCTTGAAGGACTCTTGGTTTTCCAGAGCAGACCCTGTCCAGTAGAGCACTGGGACTTCTGGAGCAGTGACTTAATCAGCATCTAGGAGGCATTATGAGATGGTAGTGGGATAGTAGAATAAACCATAATACAAGTATCAGATGGGCCTTGGCTCAAATCCTTATAGTAAGGTGGGGTAATAAACCTTATCATTGAATTGACATTCGGATTGAATTAAATAGTATGTGTGAAGTGTGAATCGTTTATTACCATAATTTTTAAGTCTTAGATCAAAAGAGAAGGCAAAACACTGAAAGGACATGCTGATTTGAAGGGTTTACCTCTCTGTGGTAAAGTTTTTGCAGATTATGTCATGTCTGTGGAAGAGAACTTTCACTGTTCCAAGTCCATTCTTGAGCAGAGTGAAATAGCTTAACATTCCTGGGATTTTGAGATAAGAGATAAGAAGATCAGCACTGTATGTTTTTTTTTGGTCATCATCATGAAATGAGGAATTTAGCTTGGTAATGAAAAGTTGAAGTTAGTGGTTGGTACTTGTTTAGAATAAGATAGGTATTTGCCATACATATCTATGGTAATTTTGATTAAGCATTTTGTTTATTTCATATGCTTGCAGATACCAAAATAAGTCTAACTCTAAAAAGGAGTAAGACAGGTTCTTGAAACTGGGGCCACTGCATTAGTACAGGCAATGAGCACAGTACCAGAGAGGCCTTTGGACTTGTAGCCATCCCTGTGTTATTTTGTAATAGCGGACAGAGTAATAGCCTTACAGAAGGGGCAGCTTGTCTAATCAGGTGCCACAGACTTAAAATAAAAGGCTACTTAAGCTCCAATCTGGACCTAAAATTTTGATGCTTAGGTGTTTCAGAGAAGAAATTAGCACTCATTAGACACTCTCTTTGAGATGTATTGGACAGAACTGGACAGGCACTATTGATGTACTTGTGAAGAGCCTTCCACTACGTGTGGAAATAAGTCCTAATGGTTAGGTTCTCAGGTTCCAGACGGGGCCTGCTGATACCCCTACAGACAAAATGTGTGTTGCCTGGGTGAGTTCTGAGCTTAATGTCTCAGTTTCCTTTTCCATAAAATGGAGATGCTAATAGTATTCACCGTCTAGAGTTATTCTGAAGATTAAATGAGTTAATGCATGTTAAATACTTAAAATAGCATCTGTCCCTACTAAGCAGTAGAAGGGTTCGCTATTATTATGTTTACAGTTAAGGATATAATTTGAGCTGCAAACTCAAATACCCCAGGAAGCTGACTGGTAAAGTAATGTGAAAGAAGGGGGGGGGTGAGGACAAAGCACTTCATGAGTAGTGTGATGGACTGCAACCAACCTCGGCTTGGGTCTCTGGGGACGGTGAGGAGGAAGTGGTGAGCCAGTGGCAAGGGCCGGCCAGCTACTGAGCTCATTGCTGCCCTGTGGGAATTTGGGCCTATCGTTATTGAGCTTGCCATATTTTTCAAGAAGATATGGAAGTCAAAAATGAAATTCCTTAACTTTTAAATCCTAGAGGATAATTAATTTTTTTTTTAATGTGAAAGGCAACAGCACACAGGCCCAACCACACATTGTGGAAGGTTACTTTTATCCCAGGACCTTCCATTTGTAACCTCTATTAGAGAAATAATATAAAGGTCAAGAAATAGATGTAAAGCTTATAAAAGTTGATGCAGTCTACTTCTTTTGTGCTCCAAATCTTTGACATAGGATTACATTTTCAAGTAAGCAATCATGAAGATACACTACTAATTGCATTAAAATAAGAATTCTGGAAAAGAAAAAATCCAGCCTTTGGAAGCTAAGGCAAATGGGGCCTGGCCCAATTTCTCCCTAATAGCAGCATCAAGAGTTTTTGTTAAACCACACTTAGATATATATGTGTTGTCATCGTAACTGTGGAAACAATGTAAATAAACATAGCCAAGTGCTTAGTAAATGTTAATTAGTAGTAGTATAACTTTCTTGAGTTTGTCTTTACATGTTTTTAAAATTTTAACTTTAATACAGAAAATACTTTTCTCAACCGTAGGTAAGGAAACTTCACTATACTTAATGATTGAGTATGGTTGGTGTTTCAAGTTTAGGAAAATGAAAAAACTACTCCTTCCAATTTTAATTTAATTCCATCTATAAAGATATCATTGGGTACTCAAGCAAATATCATTTACCAAATAGGCCGCTACCATTTAGAAACTCTCACTCTTCATGCTGTTTTAGTAAAGCAAATCTTTCAGAATTGGGATTAGCAGACAAAAAATTTCTAGTAGTGAACTTTAAGGAGCCTGTCCAATATTATCAGAAGCCCTGTGTAGCTTTTGTTGATTTTCCTTTAGCCCCAGGTCATCAGGTTGTACCTCCAGAATCTCAGCTGCCAGTTAAGAAATGTGACCTTCTTAGAATTCCAACAAGTGAAAGAGTGAGCCTTGGTTGAACTCAGGGACTGCAATTAAACAGGCTTTAAAAACCTTCTCAGTTCCAGCAGAAAAAGTGTAAAAAGTGATTGAGAATATCCCCAATTTTAAAATTTCCCCCAAATTTAAACTTTCCCCTAGTTTTAAATTTACAAATATGTAGAGAGTGAAGTTTTAACTATTTAATTAGGGCATTTTCTTTATGTCCAAAGCTTACTTTGCCCTCCAAATATACCAGCCTTGGGAGGAAGGCTGGGGGTGGCCAATGGGAAAATGACAAGTTCAGTCATGAAAACATTTATCCAGCTGATAAAAATGTCATGTTGTTCAAGAAGAAAATAGAATTCCTTCTGTTCTTTCCAGTTTCCAGTTAGATCAATTAGATTTTTTTCTTAAGTTTAACCCTCAGGGGTTACTTTGACCTTTGAAACAGAATTTTTCATAACTTTTTTGCAACTGACATAACTTGCTGGCTTTGAGTTATCACTTAGTAGTGAGCAGGCCCGGACTCCCTTGACACTTTCCCATTTGGCATAGTTGAAGGGGAGCATGAGGGAACCGGCAGAACTGTGTCTAAATTCAAACCTACCCCAGTTAACTGACCAGTGGGGGAGAGAAATGGAACTAAAAGTTGAAATGCATTTCCTATTTCATTGCCTAGTTAATAAGGTACACAACTTCAGCAAATTCCCAGTCTTGGGGGCCTAAGACGATGCAGGCTCACCACCCTAATGACTCAGGACAGGTTGGTCCTCAGAGAGGAGCTAGAAGAAACTGTTCTAGAAGGTAGGATGAGTGTTCATGGAGCCCGCGTGAGGATCTTGGTTGGAGGAACAGTGAGGAGAGAGCAGGGCCAGTGGTGTGGAAGGATAAAAGTGGCCAGCTGTGCATCACGGTCTGGGCTGTGACCCACCTCTGATATTTGGGAGTCAAACCAACCTACAGGAGAATTCATTGAGGGGGTAAATGAGTCCTATCCTGACATATTAATTTGGGGGTCTCCCGAGGGACAAATAGTTCAAGAAACCCAGCAGGTAGTTATGGGAACCAGGAGATGTAGAGTCTGTGATGCGGAGCACTCCCCTAAAGCACTAGGGAGGGGGTAGGGTGGAGGCGTGGGACAGGAACACACCACCAAAGGGGAGAAAGTGAACTGGCCAACACAGGGAAAGCAGTAGGATGTTTCCCAGAAGGGTGTGACCGAGGTGCAGCAGGGGCAAGCTTGGACACTGGAAGACAACCTGACAATTGGATGGTGCAGATGACAGCAAAAGCAGCTTTGTCTGAGAGGAATAGAAACCATATTGCAAGGATTAGGGAGTAATAGGCTTGCTTTTCCAGATTTCAGAACTTAGCCTCCAACCAGGGAAGTGTTAGCATCCCCATCTCCGCATCTCAGTATCTTCATAGGCAGAATAGGGATGAAAAATTGCCTAGTGATGCCAGAATCCAAGCGGACTCAACTCAGGATTTCCTACAATAGCCTGTACTTAGATGATATATACTGATTAAATTAGTGGAAGAGAATAGTGTTCTCTCTCTTGAACTCTGCATGTCAATCCCTACTATAGATTCTATAAGTGAGATTAAGGGAAGCATTGCATAATAACAGCTTTGGGGGGAATAGTTATACTATGAGGCTGCAAAGCTGAGGTCCCTGTTCTAGTTAGCGAGCTAGGGCATATATAAAAAAGTTTAATAACTGTACAGGCCTAATGTAAGAAGGACCAATCTGCTTTGCATTTTAGGGAGTAAGAAAGGATGGTGAATGTCCTGTTTTGTCATCTTGGTAGGGTAATGTAGATAGTGAAAATAAGTAACAAAGAGGGAAAAATCTGAAGAACAGAAAATCTGTTGAGTGTTACTTGGGCATCCGGATGGAGTGGGTAGGGGCTCAGGAAAATAGTAAACTTGGGAGGCAAGGGATGCAATTTTGAGAGTCACTGGGGTAAGAGTATGCATTAATTCAGCTGAAGGGAGGAAATGTGATTTCCCAGGAGGCCCTTGTAGAATAAGAAAAGTCTGCATAGACTAGAACTCTGGAAAGCCCCACAGTCAAGGGAACACATATGTAAGCAAGAGCCAGGATGGTCAGCTAGGTTTGTGAAGTCTGTACACTGCTCAACTCCACACTGTGCTGAGAATGATGTCCTCCTGCAGTTGTGCTGTGTGCTGGTCCTGGGGGCAAAAGGAAGTGGAGTCAGAGAAGAACACAGCAACCAAAGTAATAGGAGTACCAGAAATGAGGGTTCTCAGTATTTCAAGAGGGAGAGGGTGGTCAAATCTGGCAGAAGAGATTGAGGTAGCTGAGTGCAAATTTTGCCTTCAAGCTGTTGGAAGAGTAGAAGGTTGAAATAATTTTGTTGTTCTTGTTCATTTTTTAGAGGATGGGGAATGTTTTGTGTGAGTGGCAGACAAAGGGGACGGAAGTCACCTTTGTAGGAGGAGTAAAGGATACAAGATACAAGAGAATAGAGTGGGTATGTTTTTGTTGGAGCTTGCAGCTCCAAGGAGAGGTCTTTGGTAACAGATGAGCATAAGCAAGTAACTGAGAGCTTGATGTCTAGATAGATGAGGCAGGATGCAGACCTTATCTGAAAGGGAGACACACCAGGATGGAGTCTAGAAACCTCAGAGCCAAGGCATCTGGAGGCCATCAGTGCTGCAGCAGATGTCCTAGCCCAGGCTCAGAATAAGTCTGACATTTCTGGCTCCAAACAGAGAGAGAAACATTATAGTAATGGTGAGAACTACAGAAATTAAGTTGAGCAGTGGATGTTGAGCAACTAGATGTTTCTGTTAATTCATTCCATTGCTTCAGTGACATCTTCAACAAATAATTTTTATAGTGTTCTTTTATTCAGTAGACTGTTAAATTTACTTAAGGTGATTGTGTTAGTCAGCTCAGGGTGTTATAACAGAATACCATAGACTGGGTGATTTAAAAGACATTTGTTTCTCAGAGTTCTGGATGCTGGGAAGTCCTAGATCAAGTGTCTGGTGAAATCTTTCTTCCTGGTTCAGTGAGATGGCTGCCTTCTCATTGCCTCACATGATGGAGAGAGAGACCATCTCTCTAAGGGCATTAATTCCATCATAAGGTCTCTACCCTCAAGACCTAATTATTTCCCAAAGGCCCCACCTCCTAATATCACCACAGGAGGATTAAGAGTTCAACATACGACTTTGGAGGAGAATCAAGCATTCAGTCCTTAGCAGTGACTCAGGTTTAAGTTACCAAAATGTTTATCTAAAACAAATAGGATACTGATATAACTGAAACCTTCTGGTATGTTCTTTATTTAATCTATATGTTCCTTTCTGCTCTGAGACACAATAAGCTATTTCTTGAGATACATGGAGGGCATAGTCTCCTTGCTGTTGCATGAAATTGAGCATATCTGACAAATTATGAGACCTTTCCAAATGCAACATGAAAACATTTAAACATTTTAAATATTCTGCCTTTCTTTCAGGCAACAGAGTAACCACAACAAATGACATAAACAGTTTTATTGTCTAACTCCAGACTGTGCAGCAAAAAACTGAGTTATGATTAAAAATAATCTTGTTTTATTGTTCTGTCTGATCAGTTTGGATCACTGTATCATTCCTTTCCCAGTGATTCTTCATCTGAGTAGGAAAAAAAGAAGTTTTATGTTTGGATTTTAAAAAGGAAAACATGAATATCATTTCAGCTAAAGATACTGTAAAAAAATTCCCGAGTCTACTAACTCTATTTATTTTAACTAAAAGGCAGAACCAGAAGGTCCTCTTTTAACCTCAATTGCTGCAGAGTGCTGTCTCTATATGATAGATATCCATAATACTTTGTGTAAGTGGTTTCCAAGAGAAAGGACAGATTTTTTTTGAAAGTTTGTTTAGTTTTTATTTAAATTTCAGCATAGTTAACATTAGTTTATATATTAATATATAGTTAATATTAGTTTCAGGTGTACAATATAATGATTCTACATTTGCATAAAATACCAGGTGCTTATCACAAAAAAGTGAACTCCTTAATCCCTATCACCTATTTCATCCATCCTCACACCCACCTCCTCTCTGGTAACCATCAGTTTATTTCTCTAGATTTAAGAGTCTGTTTCTTGGTTTGCCTTTCTCTCTTTTTCCCTTTGCTTCTTTGTTTTATTTCTTAAATTCCACATATGAATGAAATCATATGGCATTTGTCTTTCTCTGACTTAGTTCACGTAGTACAAAAATCTCTAAATCCATTTTGTTGCAAATGGTAAGATTTCGTTCTTTTTTAATGGTGGAATAATATTCCGTTCTTTCTATATACCATATCTTCTTTATCCATTCATCAGTTGATGGACACTTGGGCTGTTTCCATAATTTGGCTATTGTAGATAATGCTGCTATAAACATTGGGGTGCCTGTTTCTCCTTGAGTTAGTATTTTTGTGTTCCTCTGGTAAATACCTGGTAGTGTGATTGTTGGAATGTAGGGTAGTTGTATTTTTAACCTTTTGAGGAAACTATGTACTGTTTTCCAGAGTGGCTGAACCAGTCTGAGAGGTTCCCTTTTCTCCACATCCTCACCAACATGTGTTGTTTCTTGTGTTGTTGGTTTCACCCACTCTGACAGGTATGAGGTCATATCTCATTGTAGTTTGATTTTCATTTCCCTGAAGATCAGTGATGTTGAGCATCTTTTCATGTATCTGTTGGCCATCTGGATGTCTTCTTTGCAAAAATGTCTTCTGCCCAATTTCAAATTAAATTATTCCTTTTTTGGGTGTTCAGTTTTATAAGTTCTTTATATATTTTGGCTACTAACCCTTTATTACATATGTCATTTGCAAATATCTTCTCCCATTCCATAGGTTGCCTTTCAGTCTTGTTGATTGTTTCCTTCACTGTGTCGAAGCTTTTTATTTTGGTGTAGCTCTAATAGTTTATTTATTTATTTATTTTTTTGTTTCTCTTGCCTCAAAGGGACATATCTAGAAGGAAGTTTTTGAAGAAACTGTCTTTTTCCCATTGCATATTCTTTAATATTTGTTCTTCCAGTCCATAAGCATGGAACATTTTTCCATTCCTTTGTGTCATCTTCAATTTCTTTCAACAGTGTTTTACAATTTTCAGAGTACAGGTCTGTCACCTCTTTGGCTGATTTATTCCTAGGTGTTATTGTTTTTGGAGCAATTGTAAATGGGATTGATTCCTTAATTTCTCTTTCTGCTACTTCATTTATTGGTGTATAGAAATGTAAATGATTTCTGTACATTGATTTTGTATCCTGTGAGTTTACTGAATTTGTGCGTCAGTTCTAGCATTTTTTTGGTGGAGTCTTTGAGGTTTTGTGTGTAGAATATCACATCATCTCAAATAGTGAAAGCTTGACTTATTTCTTGCTGATTTGGATGTCTTTTATTTATTTTTCTTGTCTGATTGCTGTTGCTAGGACTTCCAGTATTGTGTTAAATGGTAGTGGTGAGAGTGGGCATCCCTTTCTTGTTCCTGACCATAGAGGAAAATCTCTCAGTTCTTCCCAATTAAGGGTGATATTAGCTGTGGGTTTTTCATAGATGGCCTTTATTATGTTAAGGTATATTCCCTCTAAACCTACTTTATTGAGGTTTTTTTTTCCCCATGAATGGATGTTATAGTTCATCAAATGCTTTTTCTTCAAGTATTGAAATGATCATATGGTTCTTAAACTGTCTTTTATTAATGCAATGTATCATGTTGATCAGTTTGCAAATATTGAACCACACTTGAAACTCAGGAATAAATCCCACTTGATCGTGGTGAGTGATTTTTTTTCTTAATTTTTCAAAATTTATTTAATTTCTTTTCAGTGTAACAGAATTCATTGTTTATGCACCACACCCAGTGCTCCATGCAATACGTGCCCTCCATAAAACCCACCACCTGGCTCCCCCAACCTCCCACACCCAGCCCCTTCAAAGCCCTCAGATTGTTTTTCAGAGTCCAAATAACATGGAGGACATGGGGAGATGGAGAGAAGAAGGGAGTTGAGGGAAATTAGAAGGGGAGATGAACCATGAGAGACTATGGAGTGATTTTTAAAAATATATTGTTGGATTCAGTTTGCTAGGTTTGCTAGTATTTTATTGTGAGTTTTTGCACGCATGTTCATTGGGGATGTCCGCCTGTGGATCTGTTTTTTAGTAGAGTCTTTATGTGGTTTTGGTATCAGGGTAATGCTACTCTCATTGGATGAGTTTGGAAGTTTTATTCTCTCTTTTATTTTTTGGAATAGTTCGAGAAGAATAGGTACTAACTCTTCTTTAAATGTTTGGTAGAATTCTCCTGGGAAGCCGCCTGACCCTGGACTTTTGTTTGATGGAAGTTTTTGATCACTGATTCAATTTTTTTGCTGGTTATGTTCTGTTCAAGTTTTCTATTTCCTCCTGTTTTAGTTGTGGTAATTCACATGTTTCTAGGAATTTGTCCATTCTTCCAGCTTGTCTAATTTGTTGACATATAAATTTTCATAATATTATCTTATAATTGTTTGTATTTCTGTAGTATGTGCAGAGGCTTGTGCTGGTCTTCTAGGGGAGGAGCCTGCTATACTGGGATTGAGGCAAGCTTGACTGAGAAGGGCAGTCCTACCAGAGCACAGGGTTGGTGAGGTTTGGTGTAAGCAAGTTAGGCAGCCAGTGTTGGCATTGTTCTGCAGTGGTTCTGTGTTTATGCTGGGGGACAGGGGAGGGAAATGGTGTCAGTCAGCTCCTTTGTTCCCAGAGAGGCATCTCCATGTATGGTGCCTCTCAGGGATGCATTCTGAGAAGAGGGAATAATCTCAACACTATGTGCCCCAGGTGTTCCTCTTTCCATGCTGTCTGTAACCCCACCCTTCCACCCCAGTTGTTTGTCTGTCTTCTCTCAAGGAGCAGAGCATTACTTTCTGGGCTCTATCCCAGCCAATCCCACTGACCTTTAAAATTCCAGGCTTCAAGTCCCGCTGGTTGCAAGCACTCACAAAATCCACCCTCTCTCATTTTTCAGGCCAATGGCTTTGGGGAAATGTTCTCCTTGTGCATTCTCCTGCATGTTCCTCTCTCTCTTGCCCATCTCTTCTACCACAGTCCCTTCCCTCCGCAGCATCCAGGATCCATTTCTTCCTGAAACTACAGTCTCTGCCTTTCCTACCTCCTTCAATGTGGCCTCTTCTGTCCCTTTAGTTGTGCAGTTTGTTCTGTCAGTCTTTAGGTTGATTTCTGGGGTATTTAGGATAATTTGATAGTTATCTAGCTGTGTTTGTGGTACCAGATGAGCCTAGGGTCTTCCTACTCTGCTGTCATTTTGAAAATGTAGGACACAGATTTCAGGATTCATTTACCAATTTCATCTGAATTGTGAGCCCCATGAGTAATTAGAAGAGGCAGCTGCCTACATCCATGCATGGTTTGGAAAAAACTTAGAGGTCTCTCAAAGAATAGTTTTCCCAACTGCTTACCAGATCCTAATTTTCCACCATCTGCCCTTGTATGAGATCACCTAGGACTTCAGTGAAAATCATCCATTTTATCTTGCTGGAATGTTGTGCCCTCATGGATGAAAGAGGACCACCAAATCAGTTCATTAAATTACTACTAGTCGAGCCCCTGGTACAATTAGAACTGATGTAGATTGTGCTTCTAGGAAGGTGCAGCAGAAAATCCAGAGATGCAGGAAGCCAATGGGCTTTGTACACACTGCTCTTTTGGCCTGGAATGCATGAATCCTCATTGTCCTCACTTGGCCTATTTTGGCTTAATCTTCAGAGGTCAGCTCAGAGCTTACCTCTGGGAATTCTTCTCCATCTCCTTTCCCTTCTTCCCAGTTTTTGGGAGATACCTTTCCCATCTCGATCAGGGAACATGTCAACACGGGATTAGGATTGTTAACTTGCCTCCTGACAGACCAAGTCCCACCAGGGCAGATAAGATAGATTACATCTTTTCTTTTCAAACTCTTAGGGCCTGCCAACATAAAATATGTTGATGCATGAATGAGCCAGTTGGCAAAATGAAACTTGAGAGATGGTGAAAACATGCCCTACCTTCTAAGAAACCTGCAGACTGCTCTGTTTGGCCTGGATTAAGATGATTTCTTATTAGTTGTGACTCTTACCTACTGCTTCTCTTGTGTTGATTGCTGCTCTTGTAAGAATGCTAGGTAAGGGACGCCTGGGTGGCTCAGTTGGTTAAGCGGCTGCCTTCGGCTCAGGTCATGATCCCAGTGTCCTGGGATCGAGTCCCACATCGGGCTCCTTGCTCGGCAAGGAGCCTGCTTCTCCCTCTGCCTCTGCCTGCCTCTCTGTCTGCCTGTGCTCTCTCTCTCTCTCTCTAACAAATAAATAAATAAAATCTTAAAAAAAAAAAAAGAATGCTAGGTATGTGCTCTTGAACTGCAGGCTGAGAGAAGAGAATTGATGCCTAGACACAAAAAAGCTTAGGGGAAATAAGGTAAAGAAGAAAAGAGAACTGAAAGCTAAAATTCCAGCAAGTAGAAATGGGTTATCTGAGCGCTGACTATGCACTATAGTACAGGGACAGGGAGGAGGTACTTATGAATTTCCTTGCTTTTCGAGTTGGTCCTTGGTTTGAAACAAGGTGTTGGTGCACAAAAAGATGGTTTGTTTTCTTCTTCACCCCACACACATGCATCAGAGTGCCTTCCCACCTTCCTTCTTGTTTCACCCACCGTCCTCCCTGTTGGGGAGAGGCCGACTTGGCTATCATCTGTATTTGGCTACCTCTAAAGACAAGCATAGATGAAAAGCTGGTGCAATATTAAGAATGTATGTTATTTAATTATTTTTGTTTTTATTTTATTTTATTTTTTTAATGTCCCACATTAAATTTATTTTTTAAATGTCCCACATCAGCTAAAAGTGGCCACCAACTAAGAATTATAACTCAGGGCCCATGGGAATCCTCAACAGTGCTCACAAAGAACTTGTCAAGAAAACAGCGCCATCACTTATTATACTGTTAAAAATTAGTTATAGTAGTATTTTATTTACTTATACCTCACATTTGTCCGGAAAGTATTTCAAGTGGCTAGTAGCTATTTTTAGTTATGGGAGAAGACAAAAATCAATGTTTCCCATCTACTTTTTTTAAACATTGTTTTCCCTTTTTGTACTTTTCTTATTTCTGATCATGTTTTTCTTTTAATATTAATCTCTCTGAATTTATTGAATGCAAAAGAAGAGGAAGTGGAATTCTGTCAGAACAGAATTCCATTTTTTTCTAAGTGTGACATCAACAGAGTTGTAATCTAGTGCTGAATCTTAGTCAGAGTTCCAGGTTACTATATTGAGGGTGGGACCCATACAAATAATCTGATATCCAAGAACAAACACATGAAGGATTTTGCATCCATGACTGAATTTATCCAGTGTGATAGGTCAAGTTCAGTACTAACCTGGACTGTCTGTAAGGAAGCAGGAAGCTAACTAACTTTATTAAGGGGAGTCTAAATTGGCACTCTAAATGTAAAGATTTGCCCAAACTGGCAGGGGTGAATGTGATACAAAACATTTTGAGTACCATTCTGCGCTTTTCTTCCCCCAGCAGATTTGAACAATGAGATCCTGGCCAGGCCTTCAGAAAGTCACTGGACTGAAGTTGTTACCCCTCAGCACTTGGGCGCTCTCTTACTATCTCAGAATGGCTTTTTATTTTATGACCTCCAGGTCCTCAATGTTGCTTCTAAAAGGGAGTCATTCTGAGAGACTGCATGTCATGTTTATGCAGTGTGCATGGTACCTTGTGGCCAGTATGGAGTATATACTTGTGATATGATTCTAGTCACACTTGGAATAAAATCCCATTGAAGACATATGACTGTATGGCTTCCCAGTATTTTTCTGTGTGAGAGGAAGAATATTAGTAAGGTTATATTTTGCCTAAAATGCATTTCAGACTAACAGATCTAGCTGTGAGGTAGTGTGCTTAGTAGTCAGGATCACAGACCTTGTAGCCAGACTGCCTACATTTGAATTCTCCCTTCCCAATTTTGGCTTCATGTCCTTGGACAAGTAACTTAAGTTCTTTGGCTTCAGCCTTCTCCTGTGTGAACTAGTACTTAACATGTTGGGAGCTATTTAAATGTTACTTGCTATAATTAGCACTAATATTATTATAGCCACTGAAGTCTGGAGGTACAGATATCAATCCTAAAAGGTCTCTTTTTTTCTCTCTCTTTTTAAATAAGGCAGGGTATAAATATTATTTATAAAGATTCTGAAAATGAACAACTCATGTCTCATGAAACTAAAAGCTTCCTTTTGTTGAGAAAACATTGGAAATACTCTTAAGAATGATTTTAGTATGGTTGTGTCTGAAATGATTTAATGTTCAGAAAGTGTTATTTATTTCTGAAATTAAAGTTTTTACAGAGTGTGAGGAATACCTGACAGTCAAATCATTAGCCTAGAGAGTAGGTTTAGTAGATTGTAACATTTTGATAAAATCTATAGATTTGCTTTTTTTCAGTGTAGGGTCACACTGGTTTTGATATTATAGTCATCCTGCTTGGATCTTGTTCTGATCTCAAAGCCACCATGCTATTTTAGCAAGGAGCTTGGTATAATGGGGAAGGGGAAACTCTTCAAAGTCCCTGCTGATTATAACTCAGAAACAGTTCCTAGTTCTGGCAGTGAATGTCATAGGTTAGAACACAGTTTTATGCCACTTAAAACCATAGGTTGTCAATTGTACATTTTTTCCAGATTCTAGTGTGTATTTATAGAAATTCTGAGATTTATACTGTGGGAAAATGCTCTCTTCATCTTTCCCTTGGGAGATATATGTAAGGAAGAAGGAGAATCTTAAGTGTGTGTGTGTGTGTGTGTGTACACAGCTGTAGAAGCCTGAAACTCTAGAGTTCTTAAAAATAAAAGAAATTGGAGACAATAAAAAGTCAGTGGTTGTCAGAGGTTGGAGGGAGGAGGGTTGAATAGGTGGACAGAGGATTTTTAGGGCAGGGGAACTATTCTGTATGATACTACAATGGTGGACACATGTCAGCCTGTAGAATGTACAACACCCGGAGCGAACCCTAATATAAACTGTGGACTCTGAGTTATAAGAATGTGTCAGTGTGGGTTCATCAATAATAACTGCACTACTCTGATGGGGATATTGATAACTGGGGAAGCTGTGTGGATGGGGGATGGGATATTTATGAGAACTCTGTACTTTCTGCTCAGTTTTGCTCTGAATTTAATATAGTTCTAAATACAAAGTTTAATTAAACATATAAAATAAATAAAAGATGATCCCTGGGGAGTACAATGCAGGAGTCTAGAAAGGAGTAGGAGATTCTAGAGATCAGGAAAGTACTGAAGCAAGGGGGAGGGGATGAGTTGAAAAAGTAAGCCACTTATGGGTTAGTTAAAATCTCTAGCCAGCTTTAGTGTCTTGACGGGGGTGGGAGGGGGGCCAGTGAGGGAGGGAAGGGAGCCTCTTGACAGGTCTCCAGAGGAACCAAGCATCCTGGTGTGGGTCTGTTTATAATATGATCAGGTAGTCATCAAAGTTTGAGATGTAAGTAAAGCATCTAAAAATTTATTTTGAAGTTTAAAAGTTTAGATCCTGCTGTTACATACTTCTCAATGCTTCTTGGCAACTTTAGTCAATGTTTATGTTTACTTATTTTCCCGATGACTTTTCAGCTTCACAAAAGAAGGAATCATTTTGTCATTGTTAACACTCCATCCTCAGCTCATAACACAGTTTCTGGGATGTAGGAGATTCTCAATAAGCATTTGTTAAGTGAAATACCTAAGAACATTACTATTAACAACAGTGGCTTCCATTAAGCATTTCCTGCATGCCAGGCTAGACTAATTATAGGAAGACATACGTGTGCATCGACCCTTCCAGCAGATCTGAGAGCTCCCCTGGGAAGTAGACATTGTCTTTACTCTTCTGTCATTTTACAGATTCAGCTTGGAGCCTTCCCATTGCTGGGACAGAAACAGGGAAGGCTCTTGCTTCTTGGAGCTTGCATTCTAGTGGATGACATACAGGGTGCTGCAAGAGAAACGGGTTTGGGGCAGGAGGATGCACTTGTTTAGATGCAGTGGTCCCAGAGGCCCACTGAAGCAAAGATGTTTGTCATGGAATCTGAATGACCAGAAGGAATAGGTTTCCGAGGTTTGGGATGAGCATGCCAAGCAGGAACCAATGGTGGGGACAAGCGTGGTGATTTTGAAAGAGGCCAAAAATAGATGAAGAAAGAAGATAGGCAGGAACTTAGGGCAGAGAAGGAGGGGCCATGTTTGAGGTGCAAAGACAGCCATGGATCCAGCAGGACTTCCATGATAGAGCAACAAGGATATCACTGTTAGGAGGGGAGTGCAGGTCCAAGGCAGAGGAGAGGAGAGGAAAGGAAACTGACACTTGGCTCCAGGGTCTTGGGGAAGTGCATGTAGCATGGTCCCCTTCCAGATGCTTCTCTCCAGGACCCAGGGCTGAGTTTTCTGGACCCCATCAGCCTCTGCCCTCTCCCTCTCTCAGTGTGGCCAAGCAACCTAGTCTTCATACCTTTTGTCCCTTCTGTGGCTTTACTTTTGTTTTTGTTTTGTTTTGTTTTATACCAAGACTCCCCATCTCCAGGCCTTGTCTCCAAGCTCTTGTTTTGCCCTTAAACACTGAGGTTGGGAGCCTAGAGCAGTGTTGGAGAGAGTAGGACTGATGGTCATTGTTCCTATAAAGGAACAGAGAAGTCCTGGGCTCTCTGCCTCAGAACAAAAATAATGGCGCCACTCAGTTGCTCTTGTGTGTGAGAATAGGAAGTAGGAAAAGGACATAGCCTTCGAAGGGCTTCTTTTTTATCTTGAAAAAGTGGTAGAAACTTCCACCAAGATAATAACAAATGAGATAAAAATTTAATGGTAAATTTTAAAAGGAATTTAATAGTTTTTTGGAATATTCAATCTTTGGAGTCTAAGGCAAGTTTCACCTCACAAATCACTGACTGACAAAATACCATACTTGCTGCTTGAAGGCAGGCTGATGAAGAATTTTTTGCCTTTTACTCTTAGCTTTAGAAGATTGTTTATCCAAAATACTTTCTGTCATTTTTCTTTTAAAATGGGGTTTGTGCAAAAAAAAAAAAAATCTATTAATGGAAGTTAACATTAAAGTAAATTTTACTTGTGAGTTGTTCCCATTCCTGTCTCTAATCTAATCATTTCGTTTTCTTTTCCCATAAAATTATACCATGCTTTTTTATCCCTTTTAAACATACTATATTTAATTATCCTTGAATGATCTCATAGATTTTCATACACCAGAAGCATTTTGAAAAAACAAACAAACAAACATCTGCCTTGGTTGTTCATTATGAGTCTTGTTTAATTTCAGATTTGGTGTAAACTTCTCAGAATTGAAAAATAGGGGAAAATTCACTAGAAAAATATTTTTTTTTATTTTTTTTTTCAAGATTTTATTTATTTATTTGTCAGAGAGAGAGAGAGAGAGCACAGGCAGACAGAGTGGCAGGCAGAGGCAGAGGGAGAAGCAGGCTCCCTGCCGAGTAAGGAGCCCGATGTGGGACTCGATCCCAGGACGCTGGGATCATGACCTGAGCCGAAGGCAGCTGCTTAACCAACTGAGCCACCCAGGCGTCCCTGGAAAAATATTTTGCAAATATATTATGTTTAGGGCAATAATAATGGGTACAATAATTCATTTTTCAAAAATGATTGAATCTAAAGATAAATAAACACAAGTTTCCCTTTCATTTTCAAATATATGTTCCTATTTCTAAACTCCAAAACCCTTTATTTATATGTCCTTTCTCCTGAAAGATACTCCCTGGGTAGATTTACCTTGTAATAAAAAGACTTTCCTATTTAAGGAATAAACAGGCTATAAGGAGGCCAAAAGAGAACAAAATAGGAGAAAATAATGCTCATATCTCCTTTGTCTTTATTTATTTTGATTGGCATTTAAAATTGCACAAGCCTGGCATCATGGAAGGCCATGAATCAGAATACCTGTTTTCTTCTGACCTTAAGAAAGTACTGACCTTGGGTCAACCGTTTAAGCCCCAAGCCTCCAGGGTTCTCTTTCTTCTCAATGTATAAAATGAAGGCTATACCCCAAAACTGCCTGGGATGCTGCTGAATGCTGGTCATTGCTTATCCCTGAAGACTCTTGTGTCATGCCCCAAACACTTGATCTTGCTAAACTCAATGATTATTCCTTCTGAGAAAGAGAAAAACCAAATTTTACCTCTGTGTGGGCATTCTTGGAAGTACAGGTCTTTTCTAGAAATGTCAACACGTTATCTCTGACTTTCTACTTCTGGTTTCTTCATTTCTAGTTTAAGGTGGAATGATCATTATCTCTTCCACTGTGAAGAACGAAGGGAGTGGTGGCCTCTGCCTTCCTCCAGCACCTTCCCAGCAAGGGCCTTTCCTTGCACCCATTCTCAACAGATTTTAGGTCAGAATAATGTCATTCTTAGCTTCAGAGGGGGCAATTGTTCTCTGAATCCTGAACATTATTAGCTGATATACAAATATTTATTACTAATAGTTATTATATTCATCAGAATAGCAATAAAATCTTATTTTCCTCCTTGGAACTAGGCTTTAAATGTGCACATCTCAAGTATTATTTAATGAGTCATGCTTGTTCTATCCTTCAAGTCCTTTGATCAGAATAAATACCCAGCATTATACTGTTTGTAATGAAGCCAAAAGGATGAGTTCTGTACTTAGAGTGAGGACAAGTTTCAGGGAGTGTGAAATTCAGTGATCAGAAACATGTTAGAAAACAGCTTGTTCTATCTACAGTGAAATATTTAGTACCCCTGAAGATCTTGATGGCAAGACCAGTACTTTCACTGGAGACCGCATGCTGAGAGAAGTATGTCTTGGGTGTTTGTTTATAATTTTATGCATCATAGAAACATTGCAGTCTTGAGTATTTAAATCATTTCAATAAACAAAAGATACATAATGAAGATAGTTTAATTCTAACTATAATATAATTTTTCTTACTAAGAATAGGGGTAAATGGATCTTTGTTTCTCAGTTGTTTTAGGCACTAAAATAAGACTATTTTCTACATGCATCATTCTATGCTATAAAATTTACAGCAGCATAATAAAGGGAAGCAATGTGGAATGATGGTTTCTAACTGCAAGAGAAAATTCTGTGCTGCTTAATAAGTGTTTCTGTGACGAACAACATAGTGTTTATTGTGTGTTCAGACATTCTTCTATCTTATTACTAGAAGCAAATTGTATTTGTTTCCATGTAATATTGATGCAATTAAGAGTAATGCTCATGTAAAAAGAGATGGGGGGTATAAAGATGGACTGTAATAAGAAGAGTACATCAGACAGGCTACCTAACTGCCATATTTTCTGTTTAATGTTATATGAACTGTCACAGAGCTTGGGGCTTCTTTGCTACTCACAGTGATTTTGCATTGCACTTCTAGTAAAGAGCATACAAAATCCATGAATGAGATTATGGTATGAGTGTACTACGCCGATCTAGGAATTCACAAAAATAATAAAATAGCATAAATTATTAAGGAGAAATGATTAGCTTTTGACTGGTAGCATACACAGTTTTGTTCTGGCAGGTTTACATGGATCTTTTACCTATGTGGTGATACTATAGTAGGAGCCCAGCCATCTGACTGATAAAACTCTTAACAATTCAGAATTCTTATTCCCTATGGAATCTCTCTTCCTTGAGAGAAGGCATGAAGAGTGCCTTTCCCTGCAAAATCAGATATGTATCTTATTTCAGTAATGGCCTCCATTAGTTTATCCTCTGTTTATCCTATATTGAAGATAGGAGAGGGTTATTTCTATGCAATTCAATTATCATAATGCATGAATGGGAAAGCATTGAAATTAAGAGTATCCTGGGTTATCTTTGTTTACTGACTCTTGGTGTGAATGTTTCAGTTTTAAAGGAATGTGAACACACTATGAAGCCAATCAAAAGCATCTAGCCATGACAAGTTATTCAGTTACTGTTCTATATTTCTTGCCTCAGGATTCTGAGCCATTTCATTCTCTATTAGTAAAAGCACTAAGTATTACCCAGCTCAGCAACATAAAGAGGTTTTCTGCAATGGCCAGTGGTTACTGGTATTTCAAGCTTGCATACATTATAATGAAGATAATAAAGCACTTCTCATGTTGATGGTAGGGGTGTGCATAGCCACCAAATACCAGCTAGTTCTAGATACCTATTGCTTATGGCCCATGAACTCTATACTTTTGCAAAGAAACTGGAGTGAAATGGTCTTTAGGCAGACCTATACTGCTTTTACACTTAGCTTGATATATTTTTACCCAAGAGGAAGCCTATAGTCATAATTATGTAATATTGAGTTTTAAACTCAAGTTTTATAAAACTTCAGACATGTTTGAATATTGTCCATTACCTGAATGATCAGCCACTGCAGATCTGAGAATGCTATACCTTTTTTATAAGTCAGTTTATTTTATGATTATTAAAGTCTCAGATTGCTCTGCTTCTTATATTGAGTATAGAGGCAGTGCTCAATAGGGAGAATGTTTGACATATTCAGGACATTCATAAACCACTAAAGTAAATTTTCTGCCTGAAAGGAAACTTTTAAAAGGGTAAGGTTATGTTAACTCTGAAAGAAGGTTGTTGGTAATCTTAGCTACATGGTTACGTACATGCCTTGAAATGTTGGCTTGAAGGTACTATATTTTAGCCATAGAGTGAAGTTATTTTATTTAACATACTGTAAAGGAGTGAGCATATGTTTGATGGATTATTCAGCATGATTCAATAAATATGAGAAGTGATTGAGAAGCATCCACCAATATTCATATGTGGGATGATTTATTTAACTATAAATATTTGATCAGTGACTATCATGAGTCCAACATTGTAGTAAGAACAGGGAGGAGAATATGAATAAAGTCTTTAAGGAGCTTGTAGTTTACTGAGAATGAAAGCAAACCTACCAAAAGGTATAATAAGTCCTGCAGTTGGAGGGAACTAAGAGAAGTGGCTCTCCCCTTAAACCCCTGTAACCCACAGTGTGTGGTGGGATCCTGAGGCCCCTCTGAAGGCCAGGTAGTGCTGCTCAGTTTGTGGGAACTCTTGCCCATAGTGCAGTGGGGCTCTTTATAAGGGTCTGGCTTCCCTGAGGCATGTGTGGGCACCACAGGCAGTAGTCCCCATGACCTCAACCTTTCCATCTTTTCACAGAGGCCTCAGACACCAGTGGGAAAGGACAAGCCAGTCATGCTGTGTCCTCCCCAAATTTCTGACCCAGAACAGCATGATGTTTTAAGTCACTAAATTTAGGGGTCTCATAGACTTTGCACTGAACATGCTTTCTGAAGTAGTGGTAGCTAAGGATGCCCCAGAAGCAGCTGGGCGAGGAGTGAAAGGAAGGTGCTGTAGGTAGGAGCAGCTGTGTCAAGGGCTTACATTGAATATTAGTCTTATATTCATACACCTCTGTTCTCTGATGTCTTTTTTTTTTTTGGTTTATGTTTGCTCTAGAATAATAATGACATAGAGGGTAATATCAGGAACTGAAAATTCAGCAGCAGAGAATGATGAGCTTACACATCAATGCGAGCAAGAGATAGCAGGCTTCCCTTGCCAGGGGTGTGTGAGGTGACCACCCTGTCTCTGTCCTCTGGTGACACACTTCCCTCAAAACTTTCTTTTCTCTGGAGGAAGAGGATCCCAAGAAACATGTTTTATGTGAACATGGCTATTTGCCACTAGACAGAAGTGAGAGTTTTCACTAGGAGGAAGGATGAGCACAACTGAATGAGTGAGAATCAAAACCAATCATGGTGAACCAGTATCAAGAAGATGAAATCATATGTAACTGGATGAAGAGTCCTAGGGAAACTAATGTGCCACAAAGTCTCAAAGGATAGTAACATTTCAACTGATTGTGAGTTTGAATCAGTGCTGTTTCTTTGGCTACCATAAGTACCCTTGTTCCTAAGTGCTTTTGGATGACATTGTTTTATTTTTAAAGATTTTATTTATTTTTCAGAAACAATGAGGGAGAATGGGCACGTGCACACAAGTGGGGGGAGCGGAGGGGCAGAGGGAGAAGCAAACTCCTCACTGAGCAAGGAGCATGATGCAGGACTCGATCCTGGGACCCTGGAATCATGACCTGAGCTGAAGGCAGACGCTTAACTGACTGAACAACCCAGGCATCCCTGGATGACATTGTTGACAATAGCCAGTCAAGGTGTCATGTGTGTATGTACCCTGAGCAAATTACACAAATCCTACAAGGTAAAACTTAAAAGAGATTGCTTCTTATTCTCCCTTTTCCCCATCCCTAAAACATTCACCACAAAATGAAATGCTTTTTAGATTTTCAGATGCTGTCTTTACACACTGGATGTATATCATATAAGTATTTTATTTAACCTCTGCATACATAATTTTTAAAGTTTTATCAGTTTAGGATAAGTTGCCATGGACACATTCTCCTAGAAGTATTTTTTGAGCTTAGGTCCTTGGAATCATGGGGACTTACATATATTCTTGGCTGTCTGAGAATTTTCTATGAGAAAAGCTATATATATATATATTTTTTTTTTTTTTCATTCTGTGGACATTCTGAATGCCCTCCTCTCAATGCTCCTCACAATTTACCAAGCAGATCACTGGAAGATGTCGTTACAAACATGTTCTCAATCAGGTCTTAGGAGGGCCTGGGTTATTGCCTTTCTAAAACATTCTCCAGTGAAGACAATGGTATGAGCCTGGGGACAACACACCTGAGTGGCAAGGACCGAGATGCCACTTTTCAAGTAGTGTCACTGCTTGCATTGTGTTTATTTGAGTGATCGTAGATGACCCATGCTGCACTGCTGGAATTGCCACAGTTGAAAGGAGGATGAGTCTGGCTAAGTATTATTCAGCAGCCTCTTGCCATTGACAAATGCCCTTGTCAATATAGAAGAAGCAAAATGGAATTCTTGGCACACATATTCAGGAAAAATCCTGGCTCTGGGGTGGACTAGAACTGGAGGCTCCAGGCCATCCAAACTCTTCACCTCTGCTCAACCTTCATGGCTGTGGGCTTGGCCTGACTTTCTCAGGGACACAGCTTTTTCCCTGTAATGAGAAAGGTCACCATCAGGTTTCGCTACCCCCTGCATTACTATACCATCTCTGTCATAACTGTTTTTCTTTTTTTAAAGATTTTTAAAATTTATTTGAGGTTGAGTGAGAGAGGAGGGAGAAGGAGAAGCAGATTCCCCAATGAGCAGGGAACCCAACGCAGGGCTTGATCCCAGGACCCTGGGACCATGACCCAAGTTGAAGGCAGACGCTTTAACCCACTGAACTACTTAGGAGCTCCTGTCAGTCCTGTTTTCATTCATTTTCTCACTCTTACTGTCTGGTGTCCCCTAATTTGGGATTTTGTGATAAGTAGTCTGAGGTAGATAAGAGGTTCCCTCTCATTCACCCTGGAAACTCACCAAGGTGCTGTGTGGACTTTTCCCATCCAAGTCAGACTGTGCTATGTTGTGACCTTTCCTTGTGGCCTTGCCTAGAGAACACTTGGACTATGGTTTATGGTTGTGTGTGTTTGGGGACAGGGTAATTACAAGGAACTGGCATACTGATGAGAGACTATAAACTGGTAAATAAAATATTAAATTTATCCATAGTCTGATAACAATATTATCTTTTTACTCTACCCCCTTTTTGATTAGTGCTATTTTATTAAAAAATCTTCCTGTGTTTTTAGATTTATGTGGATATGGTGTTTTAGAATCATCTCAGAACCAGGTCTGGTTGATACCTCCAAGAAAGCAATAAAGTACAGATTCAACAAAAACTAGTGAACAACATAAAAGTTATTCCTATGTTGTAGTTTTTTGCATGCTTTTAAAAATCTCAGAAATATAAGGGCACCTGGGTGGCTCAGTGGATTAAGTCGCTGCCTTCGGCTCGGGTCGTGATCTCAGGGTCCTGGGATAGAGCCCTGTATCGGGCTCTCTGCTCAGCAGGGAGCCTGCTTCCTCCTCTCTCTCTGCCTGCTGCTCTGCCTCCTTGTGATCTCCGTCTGTCAAATAAATAAAATCTTTAAAAAAAGAAATCTCAGAAATGTAAGTAGTGAAAATCAGTGTGTTCTTTAAAAAGTAAAAGAGCATATTTTTGGATAAGAATATTTGCAAAAACTGAATCATAAGGAGCGCCTGGGTGGCTCAGTGGGTTAAAGCCTCTGCCTTCAGCTCAGGTCATGATCTCAGGATCCTGGGATCTCAGGAGCCCCGCATCGGGCTCTCTCCTCAGCGGGAGCTTGCTTCCTCCCTCTCTCTCTGCCTGCCTCTCTGCTACTTGTGATCTCTGTCTGTCCAATAAATAAATAAAATCTTTAAAAAAAAAAACTGAATCATAAATAAAATATAGCTTCTGGCAGAAATTGGAATGCCAAAAAGAAGACCTAAGAGCTATTTTAAGAATTATCATTATCTTTCATTTGAAACTGAAAGTGTGGGAGGTTGCACAGTAAGAAAACAGAGCTGGGATTTAAAGTCTAACGACTTAGGTTTGAATCTTGGCTCTGCCACGTTCCAGCCTGATGATCTAGGGCAAGCTGCTCAATCTCTTGGAGCCGGTTTCTTCCTCTGTATTAATAATCTCTAACTTGGAAAGTTGTGAGTATGAAACAAACAATGCCCTTAAAGTGACCAGAGAGTGCCACACCCATGGTAACCACTTACCTAGTGAACTGTGCTTTTAAAAAACTGTGTGCAGAGGAATGGTGAGGCTATTGGATTGGCAGTGCCCTGGGATCATGCCATGAGTGCAAAGGGGTAGAGAAAGGAGCCCCACTGAGGCCTGTCACTGTGTGGGGGAGGGAGTGCTGGCAGAGTAGCCACCCTCCTGACGTCACCATCTCAGGATCCTTGGCAGTACCGGAAAATTTTCGTGAAAGAATTCCAGGTCCGACTGGCTTCACTTATCTGTTAATTTGTTTGTTTCAGGTCTGGAGTTTGTGAACATTTGCTTATATCCACGGCTCTCATTTCCGACTATTTCTATTCAGTTTGCCTTTTCTCAGTACACGCTGAAGAATAATTTCTCTACCCCTGATCTGACCTTATGAAAACCGTGTACTTGTAAATTTGTAGGTTTTTTTTTTTTAAGTCAATTGACAGAAACTTCAGAACTGAACATAATAAGTCAACTTGATCATTTTTTTCTGTTAATGGTTGTGGTGTGTTACCTGGCATAAAGTACTCTGTGGCAGCCCTGGGTTTGTTTTCTCCTTTTGATTATTTTTGTGAAGTTTAGATTTATTGAGAATTATTACATCCCAAGTACTTGACATTTACTAACACTTTTAAATTCTCACAACCCTATGTGGTAGATAATAATGTTATTTCCATTTTAGGAATGTGTAAATGGCTCAGAGAGGCTAAGTGACTTGATCACAGTCACCCTGCTGGGTAAATGGTAGAAAATTGGAACTTGTTTTTCTGCCTTGGGAGAAAGCACTGATATTTAACAAAGGTTTTAGAAACTATTATCATTCATATATAAATAGATATGCATGTACACACATATATATGAATACATATATTGCATATATTTATATACATATATATAATGGGCATATGGCTGTAAGACATCATGTAGGAAATGAATAGTTAATGCAATTTACTTACATACTTACTTCTACTTTAAAGTGAAAATACGAAAGGTTTGAATCAAGGCTTGTGTAAGTCCATGGTGAAATACTTTATGTTGCTAATTGTAAGTTATGGAATGCTTATATGGTGTAGACTGTTCAAAACTACATTTGTTGCTAGGCTAATAAACAGTATTAAAACCAGAACAAAGCAAGAGGGAGTGGCGAAGAAAAAAATTATTCTGACAGTTGTTAAAAGGCAAGGAAGATTTTATTCAGGAGCATTGTGATAAGTAATAAGACTGTCATAATAGGGGAGAGAGATTAGGTTTACCTCTGGATATAGCGGGGGACTTATAGCTGTCGGAGAGAATGAGGGGATCAGTGGATGGAAAATTGCTAGGAGGAGACATCAAGGGTGGGGGCAATTCTTACTGACTTAACAGGATTCTTGCTGAAGGCGGCAGAGGAGGATGATCTTACATTAAGGGTGGGGGTAGTCTCTTGAAATTGACTTAGCAGGATTGTTGTTACATTTGGACTAGGGCAGGTGGAAGACAGGGTCCCGCTGAGCAGAGGGCTCCGAGGAACCTGACTAAAGTTTGCTCAAGGGCAGCACTGGTGAATCCTCTAAAGAATTAGGAAAATGCATGACATCCTGAAAATAGGACTATATTATCCATGTGAATGTTAATGGGTGGAGTCGTATGTTAAGTTGGTTTTAGTATTTTTCTTTACTGATTAATTTCATGATAAAGTTAATAAATCTTAAAACCATTGATTTTCTTCCTATTCTCCACCTACTTCTCTGTTAAGAGAAATTCTCTGTTAAGAGAAATAATAACTTCATTAGCTTTGTTTTTACTTTTAAATTGCTGAGGTTTGTTTTTTTAGTAATCAGATCGGCCTGTAAATTTGCACTAAGTGGCCTTTGTGGATGGAGAGATACTAATTAGTAAGCAAACTACCTAAGTAAATAACTATTGTATAAACACGTTCAACGTAATTAATGGGAGAACAAAACCCATAAAAAGCTATATTGTTTTTATGTACATATTTAATTTTGGAAGGAAATTAGTCACTCTGAAATCATTGTAGACTTTTAAAAACCTCTTGCTTGGGTGAATTGTAAGCAAAGTACAATTCCACAATGACTTGAAAATACATTGTATTTCTTATTCTCAGGTATGAAAATGTATTATGATGTTAAATGCATTTTTCTTGAACTTTTATGTAAACTTCATAAAACAATATGGGGGAATTAGTTGCTTATATTATCTACTTTGGATTGTAGTTTTTTGTTGTTGTTGTTTCTTTCTTTTCCTTTATTTTTGCCTACCTTGTATGAGACCAAATGATAAAAAGCCAAACTGATGTTCTAACGAGACTAACCAAGATCTAATCTTTTGCTTCAACCCAATTCACAGACTTCTAATTTATCTTTTTAAAACTCTTTTTGTGAACTTACAAGGGTAAAAGGTTCACATGGTTCTTTTAAATGTCTAATCAACCTAAAATTCTTAACATTTTAATCTTCCCACCCTGGATAATTTAGGAAACATAACAATGATTTTGGAAAGTAATAAAAATAGCCTTTAAAAATGTCCTTTTTATTAATTAACTAGTGAATACCATTGGAAGTTAAGCTCCTTTTACTCTAAAGAGGTTCAACATTATTGCAGTTAAGTAGGGAGAGAAAATTCTGATATTCTTTTTTAAACAAAGTAGCAGCTAGGTAGGACACAGACCACAGTTTGAAAACTCAAAGTTCTGAATATTATGAAGTGGAAGAATCCTGTTTCAATTACCATGAAACAATTAAAATTGCAGTGATCTTAAATAACTTTGCTGTAAGTTATACCACAGTGGATTAAAGAAGACATTCATTTCAAAGTGCTGTATTGAACTTACATTGACAATTAGTATTTGATAGTCTTTTCAAATTATCTTCTACATAGTACCATCTTTTTATATACCATTTTACATTTATCTGAATACCAATTCCAGGAGTAATGCTACTTTAAATGAGTAATTTATTGAAGAAGAGAAGGACTTGCTAAAGGTAACTACAGACCGGTTTTTCATATGTTGTATATAAAGATTCAGTTTAGTGGAACAACCTCGAATAACTAGTAACAAAAAATGAACAGCTACTGAAAACAGCTTAATTCATATGTGCTTGATGGAAGAACTTTTCAATATGAAAGTGTCAAAATACACTCTTTCTTAGAATGTTGAACTTGGTAAGTGGTAAATAAAAGTAATTCATTGTAAAACTCTACCAGAGTAATCTTATTATATTTGACTTCCATGAGGAGTTACAATTCAAAATTCAGACTGTGTTGCCCTTCTTGTTCCTTGTGATGGGAACTCAAAAAGGCAAGCATGGTCTACATTTTGAGTGTCTAGCTTACAGTCTGTCAGCCTCTCTGCCCTCCTCCATATCCGTCCACAGATAAAGTTAGCATCATGCAGGAAGACTCTTCCACAGGTCCTAGCAGACTAATACAGGCTGGGCTCTCTTCTGCCAAGGGGTTTTGGGGCCAAGAGGGAAAATTATGTGAGGGAAAGAGGGTGAGGTGGTGTATCCTAGAGCTAGAGATGAGTGCTTAAATCCCAATTCATCTCTTACTAGCCCTGACTTTGAATATGAAAAAAAAAAAAAAAGATAAGAAAAACCTTGCCTCATTTTTGTGAGGTTTAAGTAAGAAAATAAAATATAAATAAAGGGGTTAGTGCGATTTCTGACAAATAGTGAACAGTCAAATGTTAGCTGTGGCTTCTTCCAAATATGTCAGGTTGCACTTCTCAACAACTGACATTATCATCCTACTACTTCTGATTCTCTCCAGTCTAAGCTGTTTTAACCCATTCTCTCAATATTCCAGTCCTATATCTTGTCTTAGAAATTGTAGAGCACTGTCACATTGTTGTAAGGGTTAAAGTAGATCTATGTAATTACCTAGAACTATAGCAGGGCATTAGTGTGCAATAAAGGCAGTGTCTAACTTCTTGGTTTTCTGTCTCTGTTAACCGGGTCAGTATCCTCTCAGTCTTCCACACTGGAACACTTCCAGTCACTCCATGGTTCTCAATCCTCTTGGTTCTATGGCAAAATCAATACTCCACTCTAACTTCACTGACTTGGTCCCTTTTTGTCTCATGACAGCCACCTAGTATGTCACAACCTCTCTTTCTTCAGCCCTTCTCTCTCCTGCTCATCCCCTACTCCAACCCTAGAGGATAGTATCTCCTTTGACTCTTACTAGGTTACCTCAGCCTGAGGTAAAATAAGAACATTCACAAAGTTGAATTCCTTAGCTTCCTACTTTCCATGTTCTCAGATAATTCCTCCCAGAGAGTTTTGGGGGCTTCAGTGCAGATGATTTTTAACATGTGGCATCTACCATTTTTCTTTTCTGCCACAGTTTGTTGTACTTACAGTAGCTGCTCTGATGGGGTCTGCCCAAATCTGCCAAGGCTACCTTTATACCTGACCTCCCAACCGCTACCCCACCCCCAGTTGCTACCAGGATTTTCTTCCTCCTTCTTCTTTTTTAAAAAATATTTATTTATTTATTTGAGTGGGGGAGGGGCAGAGGGAGAAAATCTTCAAGCAGCCATGCTGCTGAGTGTGGAGCCCAGTTCTGGGCTTGATCCCATGACCCATGAGATCATGACCTGACCCGAAACCAAGGGTCAGACACTCAACTGATTGAGCCACCAGGTACCCCCAGAATTTTCTCCTTTAAAAAGAAAATCTGGGGTGCCTGGGTGGCTTAGTTGTTAAGTGTCTGCCTTCGGCTCAAGTCATGATCCCAGGGTCCTGAGATCAAGCCCGGCATGGGGCTCCTTGCTCAGCAGGGAGCCTGTTTCTCCCTTTCCCACTTCCTCTGCTTGTGTTCCCTGTCTTGCTGTCTCTCCCTGTCAAATAAATAAATAAAATCTTAAGAAAAATAAAATGAAAAGCAAATCTGATCCTGAAAAACCCCTTAGAGTCTCTTGACACCACATGCTATCCACCAGAAACACAGGTGTCATCTGGTTCCAGTAAGCCAGAAAAAAGTGTGGGACACATGAAGAGATGGAACCCTGAGGCATATAGAATGTTCACTCCTATCCTGTTGATGACCTGTGACCTCTCTCTCCAGCTCCATAACTGTTTATCCAGTCTCTGGCTCTAGGAGGTGTGGCTCTCTCTTTCTCTCTCCCTGCCCTTCTATATTCCATGACTGCCCTTGTGGCAAGTGACATACTTGCAGGGTCCTCCTTAACTGTCCCAATGATAATTTAGAGGTCTTTGGCATCTGAGGGGCAGCTTTTGAGGCCTGGACATCTCAGGGAACTTTGCATATATTGCCACCACAAGCCTTGTAAGAATTACACTAGATGAGGGGTGCCTGGGTGGCTCAGTGGGTTAAAGCCTCTGCCTTCGGCTCAGGTCATGATCCCAGGGTCCTGGGATAGAGCCCCACTTGGGGCTCTCTGCTCAGCGGGTAGCCTGCTTCCTCCTCTCTCTGCCTGCCTCTCTGCCTACTTGTGATATGTGTCTGTCAAATAAATAAAAAATCTTAAAAGAAAAAAAGAATTACACTAGATGAAATAGATCATGTCATTATTCATTACTTACATGTTTATTTTTCCACTAGATTCAAAGCTTCTTATGTAGTTAAGAAAGTATATTGTTTATAACTCTCCTAATTCAACGACTGTTTATAAAAGAATGCATTAATATAGTCTGTATTTACTAAAATTTGTCATATTGTACTGCTGTGGGTAGGTTTTGTTTATTTTTAAACTTTCCCTTAACATGTTCTGTGATACTGAGATTTATCAGGAGCAGTGTTCTTGTGTCACTTGATGGATTTGGCTAGACATATTTTTTATTCTGGAATATTTTTGAAAACCCAAATGCAAGCTCATGGTTTTAGGCTACTCTTCGGTTCCGGCATTGTTTTTGGCTTCCAGAGATGAGACTGATAGTACCATGCTATCATGAGTGTGTCATTCTCTTTAGTATCCCAGATACTGTTGTTACTGCTGCCATCATCCATGAGTTTGTGAAGGCATCTGGGGAGCAGGCACTTTCCTTTCTTGGGAAATGATGTGGTGTACTGTAGTGTTTAGAAAGATTTTTATGTCTTGTGTTTGAGAGGCCACCCTCTGTCTGAGAGCTGTATTAAGTGGCCCTGTCTGCCATCGAGAGCCAGCACAAAGGTATCCAGAAGTATTTCTTCTAACTTTAATATTTTCATTGCCTCCACTTTATTTTTGCCATGAAGATATCCATCTCACTGAAGATATGAATGTTTTGTCTGCTTTAGAAGTGCGGGGCAACTACCTTAATTTTAAATTAAATGAGTACTTTGCTTTTGAGGGCCTGCTGGAAGCCTATCATATCCTGATCAAGAGACAAGAAGAGAGGATTGTACAGAGATCACTGGCATGTAGATTCAGGGACCAAAAGGGAGAAAAGCCCGTCACATTCTGCCACAGTGGAACAACTAAAGGAAAAAACCTTCAGAATAGGAGTCAGGACATTTGTGCTGATCCCTCTTCAGGAAAGCCAGTGTTTTTGAAGCGTCTGTTTTCTCTTTTGTAATATTAGCTCCACGAAGGAAGAGATTCTCTCTTACTTTGTCACCTTGATAATAGCTATTCACTTAAAACTTGTTGACAGAATGAATGTATGGTGGTTCTAAGTTTCTTTTAGTACAAAATTTTGACTATTAGGTGTTAAAGTGTATATCACAAGAAGAGGGAGACACAATTGAAGATGTAGAACACCAGATTATTAAAGTCATGTAGTTCTTGAATAGCCAGAGAGGAGAAAGGGCAAAGTGTTTACACACGGGTGTTTAGGACTACCCAGAGAATAGGACTGAGATCTGTGAAGTCAGCCCCAAATATCAAATACTGTGAACAGGACAGTCTGCTTAGTAACAAACCCAGAGATAGTAAATTAGCTAAATGGTAACTTAGATCCACAATTGCACTCGTGAGTTGTATTGAGAGTCAAGGTAGGCAGCTGGAGCCCAAAGCTAGCAGAGAACTTTGAAAACATCAGGCTTTTCTGTTGCCGAAGCTGTTTTGGAGAAATGGTATCTATAGAACCAGTTTCATTAGAGTGGATGTAAGGTTGGCTAGGGGTCTTCAGTTGCTTCTGGGCCTCAAGGACAAATTCTCAGGGGTATGGCATTTCTTCAGATGTGGACTGTTAGGCATTGGTAAACCATTAATAAATATTTGTGAAATAAATCAAAGGTATAATGTTGAATTGAACTTTGATGTGACTCAACTAAGACATGTGCAGTTAATGTCACAATTTATCTGTTTGCCAGTGATGTGCATTCTTTTTCATTCTGTGTTTTGGCTTGATTTATAATATATGGAATGGTGGTTGACAGACATGTTTTTAAGTTACCATGTAAGTGTTTGAGTGTTTGAGTACATATGCACTTATGAAAAGCTGAAGCTGGTTTGGCATTCAGAGGTTCCTTTAAATTTTTCATGGCTCATCTGGAATGCTGAGAAAGCTCTTCCAATCCTGTATTAACATGATTATCTAAAAATTTAGAACCTGGCTTTTACTGGCATCATGAATTTTTCCACAGGTTCTCTTTTTCCCAGAATTTGCACTTATATTTGAACTTGAATGTAACAAAATTAATTTTTTATAATTTGTTCCTAATATAGCAGAAAGGCCAATGAATTTGATATCAAACTTGGATTCTTATAAAAACTCAATTATCAACTTGCTGTGTTCCTTGAACAAGTCAGTTAAATTGTTTTGGCCAGAAGAAACACTTTGGGAGTGGCAGAATAAGGACATCCAAAAATCTCTTTATTCATTATAAACAATAAGAACATTGGCAATTTTCCCCCTCAGAATTCTAGAAATTAATCAAAAGCTTACAAAAATCTAAGGAGCATTTATGTAAGAAAAATGGCCAAATTTCAGTAAGGATCTAGCTTTGTAATGTTTAAAGTTTCTAATGTTTTATTTGCTTTATTTCTTTCTCTTCCTTCTCTCCAGAGTAGCCTTGAAAACTAACAGCCTCACAGCTATGGTAGTTGTGAAAACAAGCTGCCTACAAATCATTAAGAAAGAAGAATATGTTTGAAAATCCTTAAAATAGACCAGTCCCTAGAAAATTGTTACTATTTGACCTATCTGGAAACCCTCTCCCCCAAAAGTCCTATTCACACATTTAGTCTTTATTTTATTATTTGATTCAGAGCTGTCTCTGTGAGGAAAGCCTCATCCTTAGGACATTGGTTGAAAACAATAAGCAGCAGTAATTTCATATCATAGCTGCCCTAAGCAGTGACAGTAGTTGGGGCAAACATGAAAATGGCCACAAAAACTTAAATGGAAAATATGAGAATTGAGATGTCCATAGAAAGTTTTGAAAAATGCTGACATATTCCAGGGGATATAGAAGGTCATGCACATGTACAGGAAAAAATTTGAAAAGGCCTCAATCTTTTACCTATGGCTTACTTTGAGATACTGCAAAACAGGAAGTGAAAGCTACAGCAGAGTAATAAAATGCTAGAATTTTGAAGACCCAAGGCATGTGCACGTGCGCGCACGTGCGCACGCGCACACACACACACACACACACACACACACTGAACAAAGGGTGGAAGACTTATGTTTCAAGGCATTTAATGAAATTGTTATTTAATGATTAGCTACCTAATGATTAGCTATTTGAACAGAGATTTAACTGGCATTACAAAATAAAAAATGCAGACTTTAGGGACGCCTGGGTGGCTCAGTTGGTTAAGCAGCTGCCTTCGGCTCAGGTCATGATCCCAGCATCCTGGGATCGAGTCCCACATCGGGCTCTTTGCTCAGCAGGGAGCCTGCTTCTCCCTCTGCCTCTGCCTGCCTCTCTGTCTGCCTGTGCTTGCTCTCGCTCTCTCTCTCTCTCTGACAAATAAATAAAAGAAAATCTTTTTAAAAATTGCAGACTTTAAAAAATATTTCAAGAAAATCACTGAATAAATAGCAAAAACACGGGGGAAGGGCTTCTGATTTTCAGTTTTGTCACACTATATTATGTTAAATGTTCAGTTTTCTAAAAGAGACAGAGGGAGAGATAGAGAAAGAGAGAGAGAAAGGCAAAGAAATAGGAAAGTATGGCCCATGCAGAAGAAAGATAAAAATGATCAATAGAAATTATCCATATAGAAGCTCAGGTGTTGGACTTACTAAATAAATATTTTAAATAGGCTGTTATAAATATCTTCAAAGAACTAAAGAATTGTTCAAATAATGCCCAAGGAATTAAACACAGTATGAGCATAATGTCCTACCAAATAAGGAATATCAGTAAAGAGATACAAGTTACTAAAAAGAGCTAGATAGAATTTCTGGAGTTGAATAGTACAAAAATGGAAATAAACAGCTAGAGGGGTGGGAGAGTATTTTTGAGCTGGCAGAATAAAGAATAAGTAAACTTGAAGACAGGACAATGGAAATTATCTAAATTATCTAGTCTTAGAAATAGAAAAAGGAAAAAATGAAAGAAAATGAACTGAGCCCAAAAGGCTCATAGGTTACCATCAAGTGTGCCAACATACACATAAAAGGAGTTCTAAAAGGACAGAAGCGGGAGAAAGGAACAGAAACAATATAGTGAAAACAATGGCTGACAACTTCCAAAATTTTTCAACGACAATAAACACATCAAACAAGTTCAACAAACTCCATGTAGGATGAACTCACAGTGATCCACACCTAGACACATTATACTCAAATTGATAGAAGCCACAATGAATCTTAAAAGCAGGAAAAAAAGAAACATCACATACAAGGGAGGGTCTAAATAAGATTAACAGCCAATTTCTTATCTGATACTATGGAAAGCAGAAGGCAGTGGAATGACATATCCAAAGTGTGAAAAGATTATCAATCAATAGTTCTACCTCCAGCAAAACTATCCTCTCCAAATGCAGAAATTAAGACTTTCACAGATCAGCAAATACTAAGAGGATTCACTAGCAGACCTGCTCTACCAGATATACTAAAGAGATTTTGTTCAGGATGAAAGGACATTAACCTATAATTCAAATTCATACAAAAAAAATCACAGAAGTTATTACATCAGTGAAAGCATAACTATATTTTTATTTGTACTCGTTTCCTCTCCTATCTGAGTTAAAAACCAATCAGTTCAAACAACTTCTTATAAACTGTGTTGATGGGCTTATAATAGAGATGTTATTTGCATGACAATAACACAAGGGGCTCTAGGAGCACTTTTTTGTGTGTTTATGCTTTTTAAAAAAAATTTATAATTTTTAATTTTTTATTAACATACGATGTATTATTAGCCCCAGGGGTACTGGTCTGTGAATCACCAGGTTTACGCACTTCACAGAACTCACCATAGCAATACCTTCCCCAATGTCCATAACCAAACCACCCTCTCCCTACTCCCCTCCTCCTGGCAACCCTCAGTTTGTTTTGTGAGATTGAGAGTCTCTTATGGTTTGTCTCCCTCCCAATCCCACCTTGTTTAATTTATTCCTTTCCTACCACCCAAACCCCCCATGTTGCCTCTCAACTTCCTCATATCAGGGAGATCATATAATAGTTCTTTCTCTGATTGACTTATTTCACTAAGCATAATACCCTCTAGTTCCATCCACGTCGACACAAATGGCAAGATTTCATTTCTTTTGATGGCTGCATAGTATTCCATTGTATATATATACCACCTCTTCTTTATCCATTCATCTGTTGATGGACATCTAGGTTCTTTCCATAGTTTGCCTATTGTGGACATTGCCGCTATAAACATTTGAGTGCATGTGCCCCTTCGGATCACTACGTTTGTATCTTTAGGGTAAATACCCAGTAATGCAATTCCTGGTTCATAGGGTAGCTCTATTTTCAACTTTTTGAGGAATCTCCATCCGTGCTGTTTTCCAGAGTGGTTGCACTAGCTTGCATTCCCACCAAGAGTGTAGGAGGGTTCCTCTTTTTCCGCATCCTTGCCAACATCTGTCATTTCCTGACTTGTTAATTTTAGCCATTCTGACTGGTGTGAGGCGGTATCTCATTGTGGTTTTGATTTGTATTTCCCTGATGCCCAGTGATGTGGAGCAGTTTTTCAGGTTCATGTTGGCCATCTGGATGTCTTCTTTGCAGAAATGTCTGTACATGTCCTCTGCCCATTTCTTGATTGGATTATTTGTTCTTTGGGTGTTGAGTTCAATACATTCTTTATAGATTTTGGATACTAGCCCTTTATTTGATATGTCATTTGCAAATATCTTCTCCCGTTCTGTCAGTTGTCTTTTGGTTTTGTTGACTGTTTCCTTTGCTGTGCAAAGGCTTTTGATCTTGATGAAGTCCCAATATTTCATTTTTGCCCTTGCTTTCCTTGCCTTTGTTGTTGTTCCTAGGAAGAAGTTGCTGCAGCTGAGGTTGAAGAGGTTGTTGCCTGTGTTCTCTTCAAGGATTTGGATCGATTCCTTTCTCACATTGAGGTCCTTCATCCATTTTGAGTCTATTTTCATGTGTGACATCAGGAAATAGTCCAGTTTCATTTTTCTGCATGTGACTGTCCAATTTTCCCAACACCATTCATTGAAGAGACTGTCTTTTTTCCATTGGACATTCTTTCCTGCTTTGCCAAGGATTACTTGATCATAGAGTTGAGGATCTATTTCTGGGCTTTCTATTTTGTTCCATTGATCTATGTGACTGTTTTTGTGGCAGGACCTTACTGTCTTGATGATGACAGCTTTGTAATTGAGCTTGAAGTCTGGAATTGTGATGCCACCAACTTTGGCTTTCTTTTTCAATATTCCTTTGGCTATTTGAGGTCTTTTCTGGTTCCATATAAATTTTAGGATTATTTGTTCCATTTCTTTGAAAAAATTGGATGGGATTTTGATAGGGATTGCATTAAACATGTAGATTGCTTTGGGCAGCATAGACATTTTCACAATATTTGTTCTTCTAATCCATGAGCATGGGACATTTTTCCATTTCTTTGTGTCTTCCTCAATTTCTTTCATGACTACTTTATAGTTTTCTGAGTACAGATTCTTTGCCTCTTTGGTTAGGTTTACTCCTAGGTATCTTATGGTTTTGAGTGCAATTGTAAATGGGATTAACTCCTTAATTTTTCTTTCTTCTGTCTTATTGTTGGTGTAAAAAGATGCAACTGATTTCTGTGCATTGATTTTATATCCTGACACTTTACTGAATTCCTGTACAAGTTCTAGCAGATTTGGAGTGGAGTCTTTTAGGTTTTCCACATAAAGTATCATATAATCTGCAAAGAGTGATAGTTTGACTTCTTCTTTGCCGATTTGGATGCCTTTAATTTCTTTTTGTTGTCTGATTGCTGATGCTAGGACTTCTAGTACTATATTAATAGCAGTGGTGATAATGAACATCCCTGCCATGTTCCTGACCTTAGCAGAAAAGCTCTCAGTTTTTTTTCCATTGCGAACAATATTCGCTGTGGGTTTTTCATAGATGGCTTGATGATATTGAGGTGTATACCCTCTATCCCTACACTTTGAAGAGTTTTGATCAAGAAAGGATGCTGTACTTTGTCAAATGCTTTTTCAGCATCTATTGAGAGTATCATGTGGTTCTTGTTCTTTCTTTTATTAATGTATTGCATCACATTGATTGATTTGCAGATGTTGAACAAATCTTATAGTCCTGGATTAAATCCCACTTGGTTGTGGTGAATAATCCCTTTAAATGTACTGTTGGATCCTATTGGCTAGTATTTTGGTGAGAATTTTCACATCTGTGTTCATCAAAGATATATTGGTCTGTAATTCTCTTTTTTGATAGGATCCTTGTGTGGTTTTGGGATCAAGGTAATGCTGGCCTCATAAAATGAGTTTGGAAGTTTTCCTTCCATTACTGTTTTTTGGAACAGTTTAAGAAGAATACAAATTGATTCTTTGTATATGTTTGGTAGAATTCCCCTGGGAAGCCATCTGGCCCTGGGCTCTTGTTTCTTGGGAGATTTTTGATGACTGCTTCGATCTCCTTACTGGTTATGGGTCTGTTCAGGTTTTCTGCTTCTTCCTGGTTCAGTTGTGGTAGTTTATATGTCTCTAGGAATGCATCCATTTCTTCCAGATTTTCAAATTTGTTGGTGTAGAGTTGCTCATAATATGTTCTTATAATTGTTTGTATTTCTTTGGTGTTGGTTGTGAGCTCTCCTCTTTCACAATTCATGATTTTATTTATTTGGGTCTTTCTCTTTTCTTTTTGATAAGTCTGGCCAGGGGTTTGTCAATCTTATTAATTCTTTCAAAGAACCAGCTCCTAGTTTCGTTGATTTGTTCTACTGTTTTTATGGTTTCTATTTCATTGATTTCTGCTCTGATCTTTATTATTTCTTCTCTCCTGCTGGTTTTAGGCTTTCTCTGTTGTTCTTTCTCCAGCTCCTTTAGGTGTAGGGTTAGGTTGTGTATTTGAGACCTTTCTTATTTCTTGAGAAAGGCTTGTATCGCTATATATTTTTCTCTCAGGACTACCTTTGCTGTGTCCCACAGATTTTGAACCATTGTGTTTTCATTATAATTTGTTTCCATGAATTTTTTCAATTCTTCTTTAATTTCCTGGTTGAAATATTCATTCTTTAGAAGGATGCTCTTTAGCCTCCATGTATTTGGGTTCTTTCCAAATTTCCTCTTGTGATTGAGTTCTAGCTTCAGAGCATTGTGGTCTGAAAATATGCAGGTAATTATCCCTTTTTGTGACCATTTTTTTTGGTGCTGGTTGAAACCTGATTTGTGCCCCAGGATGTGATCTCTTCTGGAGAATGTTCCATGGGCACTAGAGAAGAATGTGTATTCTGTTGCTTTGGGATAGAATGTTCTGAATATATCTGTGATGTCCATCTGCTCCAGTGTGTAATTTAAGGTCTTTATTTCCTTGTTGATCTTTTGCTTGGATGATCTGTCCATTTCAGTGAGGAGGGTGTTAACGTCCCCTACTATTATTGTATTATTGTCAATGTGTTTCTTTGATTTTGTTATTAGTTGGTTTATATAGTTGGCTGCTCCCATGTTAGGGGCATAGATATTTAAAATTGTTAGATCTTCTTGTTGGACAGACCCTTTGAGTATGATATAGCGTCCTTCCTCATTTCTTATTATAGTCTCTGGCTTAAAATCTAATTTATCTGATATAGAGATTGCCACCCCAGCTTTATTTTGATGTCCATTAGTATGGTAAATTGTTCTCTACCCCCTCACTTTCAATCTGGAGGTGTCTTTGAGTCTAAAATGAGTTTCTTGTAGACAGCATATGGATGGGTTTTGTTTTTTTAATCCATTCTGATACACTGTATCTTTTTATTGGGGCATTTAGCCCATTTACATTCAGGGTAACTATTGAAAGATATGAATTTAGTGCCATTGTATTGCCTGTAAGGTGACTGTTACTGTATATTGCCTCTGTTCTTTTCTGGTCTACTACTTTTAGGCTCTCTCTTTGCTTAGAGGACCCCTTTCAATATTTCCTGTAGAGCTGGTTTGGTGTTTACAAATTCTTTTAGTTTTTTGTCCTGGAAGCTTTTTTCTCTCCTTCTATTTTCAATGATAGCCTAGCTGGATATAGTATTCTTGGCAGCATGTTTTTATCATTTAGTATGCTGAATATATCATGCCAGTTCTTTCTGACCTGCCAGGTCTCTGTGGATAAGTCTGCTGCCAATCTACTATTTTTACCGTTGTATGTTACAGACTTCTTGTCCCGTGCTGCTTTCAGGATTTTCTCTTTGTCACTCAGACTTGTAAGTTTTACTATTAGTTGATGGGGTGTGGACCTTCTGCTCCCCTCTCTCTTTCTTCTTCTTCTGGAATCCCAATTATTTTTATGTTGTTTCATCTTATGGCATCACCTATCTCTCCATTTCTCCCCTCGTGATCCAGTAGTTGTTTGTCTCTCTTTTGCTTAGCTTCTTTATTCTCTATCATTTGGTCTTCTGTACCACTAATTCTTTCTTCTGCCTCATTTATCCTAGCAGTAAGAGCCTCCATTTTTTTTAAGATTTTATTTTTATTTATGTATTTGACAGACAGAAATCTGAAGTAGGCAGAGAGGCAGGCAGAGAGAGAGAGGGGAAGCAGGCTCACTGAGAGCAGAGAGCCTGACATGGGGCTCGATCCCAGGACCCTGGGATCATGACCTGAGCCGAAGGCAGAGGCTTTAACCCACTGAGCCACCCAAGCACCCTAGAGCCTCCATTTTTTTATTGCACCTCATTAATAGCTTTTTTGATTTCAGGTTGGTTAGATTTTAGTTCTTTTATTTCTCCAGAAAGGGCTTTTATTTCTCCAGCCAGGGTTTCTCTAATATCTTCCATGCCTTTTTTGAGCCCGCTAGCACCTTGAGAATCGTCATTTTGAACTCTCGACCTGACATATTACCAATGTTCATATTGATTAGGTCCCTAGCCTCTTATTCCTTTTTTTTTTTTTTTTTGTGGTGAGTTTTTTCACCTTGTCATTTTATCCAGCTAAGAATATATGAAGGCAAGAATAAAATACTAAAAGGGTGGTAGAAACCCCATAAAAATGTGTGTTAACCAAATCAGAAGAGACCCCAAATCATGGGGGGAAGAAAGGGGGTAAAAAGAAGTTCAAAGAAAATTAAAAAAGAAAAAAATATATATATATATATTAGACTGGTGAATAAAATAGGGTCACCCACTTAATTTTGGGAGTATTTTGGTCTCTTAGAAGAAATTCTCTCCCAAAATTTTAAAGAAAGAAAAACTTACATATATATAAATAAGGGTAAACATGATGAAAGGATGTAATATGACGGTAAAGATGAGAATTTAAAAAAAATTCTAAAAAAGGAATTGATAATTTGGCTGGGAAAAGAAAGAAAAAGAAAGTGGAGAGAATTTGCTCAGGCTGGAGACTAGAACAAAACCCTCTGCTAGATTTAGCATAATTTTGATCTGTTAGAAGAATTTGTATCCCAAAATTTTTTAGAAGAAAAAAGCCCTATGTGTATACAAAAAATAAAGTTAGATACAATGAAGGATAGAATATGACTATAATAATGAAGGTTCAAAAAATTTTTTTACTGAAAGGTATTGTTAAGATAAACTAGTTAAAAAACACTAAAAGAGGAAAAAGTAAAAGTTAAGAAAATTAGAATAAGAAAAAAAAAACCAAAAAAATTAATTAACTTTGCAAGACTAAATCATGGGGAGAAAGCCACGAATCCCATGCTCTGCTTTCTCCTCCTATGGAATTCCACTGTTCTTGATACGTGATCTTGGTCTTGGCTGGATTTCTTGCTGATCTTCTGGGGGAGGAGCCTGTTGTAGTGATTCTCACGTGTCTTTGCCCAAGGCGGAATTCCACCGCCCTTGCCAGGGGCCAGGCTAAATAATCTGCTCCAGTTTGCTCTCAGGAGCTTTTGTTTCCTGAATGCTTTCTGTAGAATTCTGGAGGACAGGCATGAAAATGGCAGCCTTCCAATCTCTGGCATGGAGGAGCCGAGAGCTCAGGGCCCCACTCCTCTGTGCACCCTCAGAGAAAAGCACTCAATCACTTCCATTTCCCTGGCATCTGGTCATGCCCCAAGCTCATCCAGCCTGTGATTGAGTGTCCCTGTCTCTGGCACACAGCCCTGCCTGGAGTCTCCAAACCCAACAGATCCCTGCCACTCTTCCAGGGGATCTCCCTGGATCTACCACTTGTGAGTCCCCTGCTCAAGGAGCAGTGGGCTTACTGTGCCACGGATCACAGTGTAAGGTAAACATGAGTTGTGAGCTCACTCCTCTGCTCTGTTTCTGTAGCCAGCTTCCCCACTCTAATACCTGCAAGTTCTGTGATGCTCAGAAACCTGTGAGCCTTCTGTGACCCCACGGGTCACACTGAGAGCACACTGTCCCCGTGAGGGCTCCACCCTCGCTTAGCCTCTGGAGCGATGTCCCTCAGTGGAGCAGACTTTTAAAAGTTCTGATTTTGTGCTCCATTGCTCTGCTGCTTGCCAGGAGCCAGCTCCTCCCGCCATGTTCTATCTTCCCATTGCTTTGGATTCACTTCTCCGCAGGTCCTACCTTTCAGAAAATGTTCGATTTCTATTTCTAGAATTGTTGCTCTTCTCTTTGACCTCCTGTTAGATTTGTAGGTTTTCAGAATGGTTTGATAAACTGTCTAGCTGATCTCTTGCTACCTGATGTCATCTCAGCCTGCTACTCCTCCTACATCTTGATTCTTCCCCTGCATTTTTTTGCATACTATTGAAATTGATATGGTATTAATGCAAGTAGTTTATTTTAAGATATTAACTGTAATCCCCAGGGTAACTACTAAGAAAATACCTACAAAAAATTGTAAAAGAAACAGTGAAAGAATTAAAATGGCACACTAGAGAATTTTGACTTAACAACACAAAAGGTAGTAATTGGAGAAAGAGGAACAAAAGGATATGAGACATAGTAAACAAAAGGTAAAATGGCACAGGTAAATCCTACCCTGTCAATACTTATATTAAAGGGAAATGGATTAGACATGCTAATCAAAAGGAGAGATTGAAGAATAAATGAAAAAAAAAAACATGATGCAACTATGTCATATCTATAAGAGACTCACTTTTGAATTCAAGAAACAAGTTAAAAGGAAAAGAATAGAAAAGATATAGTATGCAAGCAGCAACCACAAGATGGGTGAAATGGCTATACTAATACTAGAACAGACTTTAAGACAAATTTTTGCTAGAAACAAAGCAGGAGTTTTACAAATAATGAAATATTTAATCCATCATGAACACATGATAATTATAAATCTCTACGTACCTAACAACTGAATCCCAAAATGCATGAATAAAAATCAATAAAATTGAAGGTAGAAATAGACATTTTAATAATAATAATTGGATACTTCAATATTTCCAATAAAGTAATTCAAATAATACAAAGTATTTACTCCCTGGAATGGAATTTGAAATCAATAACAGAAGGGAATTTGGGAAATTCAGAAGTATGTGGAAATTAAACAAAACACACCTAAGTAAACAGTGGGTGAAAGAAGAAATCACAATGAGAATTGGAAAGTGAAAACGTAATATAGGAACACTTAAAGGTTTTAGTGACAGCCATGATTAGAGGGATATTTGGAGATGTAAATGCTTGTATTGAAAAGAATAGAGATCTCAAGTGAATAACCTAATTCTCCACCTTAAAAGACAGAGAAGGGCAAACTAAATGCAAAGCAAACAGAAAAGAAGGAAGAATAAATATTAGAGCAGAAATAAAATGCAAAAAAATTACAAAAACAAAAAAGTGAAATAAAATCGAAAGTTGGTTCTTCAGAAGGATCAGCAATATTGACAAATCTTTAGTATACTGACAAAGAAAAAAGGAGAGAAGATTCAAGTTACTAGAGTCTGGGATTAAGGAGGGGACATTACTTCTGAAATTACAGAAATAAAAAGAATTATGAGGAAAGACTTTGCACATAGTAGGTAATATAGATGAGATGGTCAAATTCCTAGAAAGACACAAGCTTGTTTTCACATCCAAAATCTACTGATGTCACACACCATATTAACAGAATAAAGGACAAATACCACATGACCATCTCAATATACACAGAAAAATAATTGACAAGTCAGCACCTTTTCTTGTTAGAAACAGCCAACAAATTAGGAATAAAAGGGAGTTTCAGGCTTATGACCTAATTCCCTCCCAAATTTCATCACATTGGGAATGAATCTTCAACATATGAATTTTGGGGAGACAAAGATTCAGTCAATAGCACACTAGAACCATGTTGAAAGATATTAAAGAAGAAAGAAATGGAAAGGCATCTCATGTTCATGGGTTGGAACACTTAATATTGTTAAGACAGCAATATTTCTGAAATTGGTCCACAGATCAAATAAATCCCTATTCAAGTTATAGCTGCTTTTTTGCAGAAATTGACCACCTGATGGTAATATTCATATATAAATATAAGATACCCAGAATAAACAATCCTGAAATAGAAAAAAAAAAAAACAAAGTTGGAGAACTCACACTTCTTAATTTCAAAACTTAATACAAAGATAATCAAGATTGTGTGGTAATGGTATAAGGATAGACATACATATCAATGGAATAGAATTGAGAGTCCAGAAATAAACTCATATTTGTGATCAAATGAATTGACAGGGTGCCATGACAATTAAATGTGGATAAAACAGTCTTTTCAACAAATGGTGCTGGAATAACAAGCTGTATGTCTACATGGAAATGAATGAAGTTAGATCTCTGTTTCAAATAAAAATTAATGCAAAATGGATCATTGACATAAATGTAAATGTGAAAACTATAAACACTTAGAATAAAACATGGGAGTAAATCTTCATGGTCTTGGGTTAGGGATAGATTCTTACAATGCCAAACAAAGAATGACAAAAGAAAAAAAGTAGATAAATTATTCTTCATCAAATTTAACAACTTTTCTATTTCATTAAATGCAGTACACCACCAAGAAAATGAAGACATTGCAAAGAATGGGAGAAATATTTTTAAATTCTATGTCTGACCAGGGTCTAGTAATCTAGAATATAGAACACTCTCATGTCAACCATAAAAAATAACTTGATTAAAATTGGGCAAAGTATTTGAATGGCTGTTTCTTGAAAGGAGATACACAAAGCCAATAAAGCACATGAGGTGATGTCCAACATCATTAGTAATTAAGGAACTACAAGTGAAAAACACAATAAGATACAATTTTACATTAACTAGGATGGCTAAAGTAAAAAAAAGACAGTTAATAACAAATGTCAGCGGGTATGGAGAAACTGGAACCCTCATTCACCGCTGATGGAATTGGCAAATGGAGTATTTACATGGGAGAACAGTTTGGCAATTTCTCAAAATGTTAAACACAAAAGTACCATATAAACCAGAAATGCTAATGTCAGCTAAATAAATAAGAAAAGTGAAAACATATATCCACACAAAAGGCTGTACACAAATGTTCATACTCACATTATTCATCAGGAAGAATGGATAAAGAAAATATGGAATATGCATACAATGGAATATTACTTAGCAATAGCAGGGATGAAGTACTGATTCATGCACAATATGAATGGCACTTGAAAATATTCTGCTAAGTGAAGGAAGCCAGTTACAAATCATCATATATTGTATGATTTTATTTATATAAATGCTCAGAATAGACACATCAATAGAGACAGAAATGCAGATTAGTGACTGTCAGGGGCTGAGAGGGGAGAGTCAATGGGGGAATTAGAGCTAATGAATATGGTGTGATGATAGGAATAATAGGGGATAATTATATGGGGTGATTTTTTGGGGGTGGTAGAGATAGTCTAAAAGTGGTGATGTCTGTAAATCTGTCAGTTTTCTAAAAACCACTAAATTGTACCCATTGAGTGATTTTTTTCGTATGCAAATTTTATCTCAAAAGAGCTATTATGATTTTTTCACTTGGTCTTCAGTTTCTCATTTGAGAAATGAGAGTTGGGGTTGATTATCTCTATAACTTAAGCTCATTTTACTCAAAAGACGTATGCCTGGAAAGCTGTATGGAAATTGAACTTTGTAAAGCAGAAACATACTTGCTCATTGTTTCATTCTCAGAGATACTTTAATTTTATTTGTTAATTTTAATTTTATTTGTTCTTTGTTAATCCTGTATGCTAACTTCAGTTGCTCTGTAGAGAATGCAAACATTTCAGGACTTCCCAAGACTGTACATTTTTTTTTTTAAAGAATGTGTATGTGTGAACACATACATTTTGAGTGTTAAGTGTAAAAGAGATAATTTTAATCCAGCTAGAGAGGTGATCTAAATTAAGTCAAATTTTCTGTAATATACTTCATTTTTCTCAGTAGGCATTTTTGGAATATCTTTTAATCAGACAAACTGGAGACATTAAAGTAAGTGGAAATATTTTAGATTAAGTAGGTACAGTTACTGTATATAATAGCAAGAACATTAAAAAAGGAACACCAGAGCATGTGAATTTAATTTTAATTTTGATATGGGCAAGTTTATTAAGAACCTTAAACCTTAGCTTTTTATTTTAAAATATAGATAATAAAGAAACATATGTATGTGTGTGTGTATATGTGTGTGTATGTAATTACTGGATAAAATTCCCTTAGAATTTATCAGAAGTAATAATAAAATAATAGGTGACATTTATTGAGTGCTGGATATGAGCTAAGTGAAGAATCCCTTGGGATAAGGATTATTTCTCATTTCATTTTACAGATGAGTAAAACTTATGTCATCAGGTTAATGGCAGAAATAGGCTCTTAGCCTCAGGAAATGTTCTTCATAGTAAAATCACAGCAAATGTCCTGAGGCCTCTAGGAATCCTGACATTTACAAAAATCATGTCATGTTTCATTCTGTGCAGTAGGGAGCTACCGAAGAGTTTAAATGATTTCCTTCAGGCTTACAGTGGAAATTGGCTGGGGAAAGGAGATTCCCAGTGAACTAAAGCCCATTCGTATTCTGTACAGGAAGAGGAAAAGAGAATTTCAAAACCACCCTCGGACCTCTGTGTTCAGTTGAGCTTACCTCACCCACTATCAGTTCTCCTTGTACATACATACTATACATAATGGATATTAGTGCTTAAGTTTTCAAATGCCACAAGTCCACCTTATTTAAAAAAATGCTTGGGCGCCTGGGTGGCTTAGTTGGTTAAGCGACTGCTTTCGGCTCAGGTCACGATCCTGGAGTCCTGGGATCGAGTCCCACATCGGGCTCCCAGCTCCATGGGGAGTCTGCTTCTCCCTCTGACCTCCCCTCTCATGCTGTCTCACTCTGTCTCTCTCTCTCTCTCCAATAAATAAATAAAATCTTAAAAAAAATGCTTTAGAAATGACATGCTATTCTAATTATAGGTGTTTTAAGTCCTATCACGATACATTAATATTACATGGAGTTGGAAAGTTTAAGCACTTAATCATAGTACAAAAATCTCATTTGAATGTAGGTCAGTGTATGTTTGTCTCACATCCTGTGACAGATTTCTAAAGGAGTTAATTTAATCATATTAAAGTACACATTTGTTTGTGATATATGAATAATGATAAAAGTAGCATGAGTATCAAATAAATTTGATATTAGCTCAAGAGTTATTAGAGAAGTTTGAGATATATGTGGAGAGTCTAAAAGGGACCTTCAAGTGACAGCATCTAAGGGATGTTTGGAAGTGGCTAAATTTAGCAGGGTTTACTAAGGGCTGTTAGGCCCCACAAGCACTCATGCCTTAGCTAATTTATCTGTGTAACAGCCCTGTCACCAAGCAGAATGTTTCCTGGATGCATCCAAATGAAGACCCAGTTAAATTGAATGCTTAGACATCTGGCTAAGATATTGTTGAGGGTAAGGAACTTAGCTCTTAGATGTTAAGCCCAGTATGAGAACAACATAATTTAAATGCTGCATTATTGCTTACTTTTTCTTGCTTTTAGTTTTCCACAACACTAAAGTATGGCAAAATAATGAATAGCCATTTCTAGAAGTATTTTCAAATGGAGAATTAATCTGTTTATACCTCTTACCTATGGAGAATTTTCCAGTCTTTTCCCCTCTCTGCTTCCCACCAACAATAATGAAGTGCATGTTGTGTGCTCATTGGAGTGTTTTTGGTCCTTCCTTGTGGCTCTTATACTTGAAACAGGACATAGATAATAAAGGAAAAAAACCCACAAATATATAGAGTGAAAATTCTGAAACTATGTAGAAAACAGTGTAGGGATGAAACATCGGTGATTGGGGTGGAGGAGTTTATTTAGAAGCATCAGTGCTCCCTTGCCCAAGAAAGGTACATTTAAGTTGAGACCCACGGAATGAGGAGTTAGCCATTTGAAGAACTTCCAAACGGAGATGTGAAGTCTAAGGGCAGAAAGATTTTGGCACTTAAGCAACTGAAAGAAGAGCAGTGGGACTTAGTGACTGAGAGGAGGATAACGCAAGACATTTAGGTGAGGTGATGAGGAATCTCTTTCAACCAACCTGGGGCAAACAAACAACTCATGGGTGCCTCTGTCCCTGGCGTCTGGTGCTCAGTGCTGGCAGAGTACACCTATAACCCCAACATCTGATCTTATAGTCAACTCTATTCTGGTCTTGGAAAATGCTTCTTTATATACCTTGCCTCAATTCCTCAAAACAGAAGGTGATGTTACCTCTCCAAATGCTGCCAAGATTTATGGATTATACCAGTGCTAACACTGGAAAGGGCCACTGCTTTGGAGTGCCGAGAGGATTTGAGATGTGAAAGTATGTTGGTAAGAGAAAGCACCAATACGTTAACTTGTCAAATCCCTCCATTCAAATTAGCATGAAAACCATCCTAATCCTTCAATAATAAAATATTATTTCCCAATATTGTTGAACATCCATTTCCTTAATCATCTTCATATACCCTTTCATGGTCTGAAAATACTCATAAATTAGCATGGCATTTGAAATAGTTGCACATGGTGTCTAAGGAATTTATAAAAATACAATATAATTTTAATTTATAATTAATGGTAATACAACAATAAGACAGTTTTTCTTATCCTTAAATGCACAACGCTTTACATCTATATATAATTTATGAAGTATGATACAGATTTTTTACACTGGTAACTGTATAGACCTAGAATGTTTAACTACAAATAGGTTTACTTTTGTAAAATATTTAATGAGATTTAATGGAATTTTTATAATTAAAGATTTTAGTTTAATTTTAAGAAATTTGATTTAAGTTTGATTTGATTTTTATTTGATTTTATTATCTATTTTATTTATTGTTTATTATTGTTTATATTATATATTTATATTATTTATTTTATTTTGATTTGATTATATTTGATTATATTTTGCAGTTGCCTTTTCATTATATTATTTTGGATTATTTTATTTTAATTTTTTACCAGCTTTATTGAAGTCTAGTTGGAAAAATTGTGTGTATTTAAAGTGTTGCAGTGTGATGTGTTGAAATATGTATACACTGGGAAATCATTACCACAATCAAGTTAATTAACACATCCATCACCTCACATGGTTCTTTTCTGGGTGCATGTGTGAGAATGTTTCCTTAGCAAATTTCAAATCTTACAATGCAGTGTTATTAACTAGAGTATACTGGATCCTCAGAACTTATTGTATAACTGAATGTTTATACCCTTTGACCAACATCTTTCCATTTTCCCCACTCCTGGGCCCCTGGAAACCACCATTGTATTCTCTGAATCTGTGAGTTCAACATTTTTTAAATTTTAAGATTGCACATATAAGTGATACTATACAGTGTTTATCTTTATCTGGCTTATTTCACTGATAATGCCCCTCCAGATTCATCCATATTGTCACAAATGGCAGAACTTTCTTCTTTTTTTAAGACTGAATAATATTCTATGGTGTAAATTTATAACATACTACTTATCCATTCACCTGTAGATGAACACTGGTGTAGTATTTCATATCTTGGCTACTGTGAATACTGCTGCAATAAACATGAGAGTAGTTATCTCTTTGAAATACTGATTTTATTTCTTTTGGATACATACACAGCAGTGGAATTGCTGGATCATATGGTAGCTCCATTTTTAATTTTCTGAAATAGCTTATATGGTTTTCCATAGTGGCTCATCAATTTACATTCTTACCAACAATGCAAAAGGATTCCCTTTTCTCCATATCCTTGTCAACACTTGTATTCTCTTGTCTTTATGATGATAGCCATTCTAATAGATGCAAGGTGATATCTTACTGTGGTTTTGATATGCATTTCCCTGATGATTAGTGATGCTGCATACCTTTTTCATGTACCTGCTGGACATTTGTATGTCTTCTTTGGAAAATGTCTATTTAGGTCCTTTCCCCTATTTTTAAATCAGATTGTATTATTATTATTATTATTATTATTGCTATTGAGTTGTATGAGTTCCCTAATACATTTTAGATATTAACCCCTTATCAGATATATAGTTTGCAAATATTTTCTCCCATTCTGTAGGTTGCCTTTTCATTTTGTCAAGGGTTTCCTTTGCTGTGTAGAAGCTGTCTAGTTCGATATATTCCCACTCATTTATTTTTGCTTTTGAAGTTAAATCCAAAAAATATTTGCCAAGTGCAATGTCAAGAAGCATAATCCCTATGTTATCTTCTAGGGGATTTAACTTATCAATTCTTATGTTTGAATCTTTAAACCATATTTAGTTAATTTTTGTGAGTGTTGTAAGATAGGGGTCCAGTTTTATTCTTTTGCATGTGGTTATCCAGTTTTCCCAACACTGTTTTTTGAAGAGACTATCCTTTTCCCCCTGTGCGTTCTTGGCACTCTTGTCAAAGATTAGTTGACCTTCTGGTCTGTCTATTCAGTTCCATTAGTCTCTGTGTCTCTTTTAATGCCAGTATCATACTGGTTTGTTTACTATAACTTTATAATACAGTTGAGCTTTGAACAATGCAGGGGATGGGGCACCAACCCCTCACCTGGTTGAAAATTTGTGTATAACATTTGACTTACCAAAAACTTAACTACTAGTAGCCCACTGTTGACCAGAAGCCTTACCAATAATGTAAACAGTCCATTAACACATATTTTCTATGATATATGTATTACATACTGTATTCTTATAATAATAGAACCTAGAGAAAAGAAAATGTTATTAAGAAAATAATAAGGAAGAGGAGGAGTCTGGGTGGCTCAGTCCGTTAGGTGTCCAATTCTTGGTTTTGTCTCAGGTCATGATCTCAGGGTGTTGGAATTGATCCCCATGTTGGGCTCTGCACTCAGCAAGGAGATTCTCTCTCCCTCTCCTTCTGCCCTTCTCCCCACTTACGCTCTCTCTCTCCCTCAAATAAATAAATAAATAAATATTTAAAAAGGAAGAAAATAATAAGGAAGAGAAAATATACTTACATTACTGTATATACATCTATTGAAAAAAATCCACATGTGAGTGGACTCATACAGTTCAAACCCGTATTGTTCAATGGTCATTTCTATAGCTTGGAACCCAGTATGATTGCTCCAGCCATCTTTTTTCTCAAGATTGCTTTGGCTGTTTGGGGTCTTTCATGGTTCCATATGAATTTGAGGATTTACAAATAGGTTTTTCTATTCCTGTGAAAAATGCCATTATGGTTTTGATAAAAATTATATTGAATCTGTATATCACTTTGGGTTGTATGGATATTGTAACATATTAATTATTCCAGTCTCTGAACATGAAATATCTTTATTTATTTATATCTTTAATTTCTTTCATTAATGTTGTTTAGTTTTAAGTGTATGGATTTTTCACCTTGGCTAAATTTATTCTTATGTATTTTATTCTTTTTGATGCAATTGTAAATGAGATTTCTTTCTTAATTTCTCTTTCAGTTTGTTGTTCCTGTATAGAAAGGCAACAGATTTTCATATGTTGACTTTGTATCATATAACTATTCTGGATTTATTAGAGTTTTCTATTTATAACATTATGTTATCTGCAAGCAGAAACAATTTTACTTCTTTTCTGATTTGGATGCCTTTTATTTACTTATTTATATTTTTCCTTGGCTATTTTTTCCTGGCTAGGACTTCCAATACTATGTTCAATAGAAGTGGTGAGAGTGGGCACCCTTGCTTTGTTCCTGATTTTAGAGAAAAACCTTTCAGCTTTCATCATCAAGTATGATTTTAACTGTGGGCTTGTTATGTGGCATTTATTATGTTGAGATACGTTCCTTTTAAACCCACTTTGTTAAAAGTTTTTATCATGGGCAAATATTGAATTTTGTCAAATTTTTTTCTGCTTCTATTGAGATGAACATTTGATTTTTTCTTTCATTCTGTTAATGTGGTATATAATATTTATTGATTTGTGCCTATTAAGCCATCTTTGTATCCCAGGGATAAATCTAACTTGATCCTGGCTCATGATCCTTTCAATGTGCTGTTGAATTTAGTTTGCTAGTATTTTGTAGAGGATTTTTGCCTCTATGTTCATGAGAGATATTGGCCTGTACTTTTCTTTTCTTGTAGTGCCTTTTCTGGCTTGGCAGAAGATAAATGCCTTGTAAAATGATTTTGGAAATGTTTCTTCTGCTTCAATTTTTTGGAGGAGTTTGAGAAGGGTTGGCATTAATTCATTTTTAAATATTTGGTAGGATTCACTGCTGAAGCCATCTGGTCCTGGACTTTTCTTTGTAGGGTGTTTTTGATTACTGACTCAATCTCCTTACTAGTTATAGGTTTTCAGATTTTTCCATTTCTTTGTGATTCAGTCATGGTAGTTCGTATGTTTTTAGAAACATATCCATTTCTTCTAGATTATCAAATGTGCAGGTGTATAATTGTTCATGTAGTCTCTTATGATTCTTTGTATTTCTGTGGTACCAGTTGTAATGTCTCCTCTTTAATTTCCAATTTTATTTGGGTCTTCTCTCTTTTTTAATTAGTCTGCTTGTAGATTAACCAATATTCCCCAAACCCAGTTCTTAGTTTCATTGATCTTTTCTATTGTTTTTCTAATTTGTGTATTATTTATTTCTGCTCTTATCTTCCCTCCTTCTGCTAACTTTGGGCTTAGTTCCTTCCTTTTCTAGTTCTTAGAGGTATAAAGCTAGGTTATTTATTTAAGAACTTTCTTTTTTTTTTTTTTTTTGTAATGTAGGTACTTATTGTTATCAACTTGCCTATTAGAACTGCTTTTGTTGCATCTCCTGTTTTAGCATGTTATGTTTCAGTTTTCATTTTTTTCAAGATTTTTTAAAAATTTCCCTTTTAAATTCTCTTTGACCCATTGGTTGTTCAGGAGTGCATTGTTTAATTTCCACATATATGTGAAATTTCCAGTTTTCCTTCAATTATTGGTTTCCACTTTCATTCCATTGTGGTCAGAAAAGATACTTGATATGATTTAAATCTTCTTAAATGTGTGAAGACTTGCTTTGTGACCTAACCTGAGATCTCTTAGATAATGTTTCATGTGTGCTTGAAAAGAATGTACATTCTGTGGCTGTTGGATGGAATGTTATACATATGTCTGTTAGGTCTATTTGGATAAAATGTGGTTCAAGTCCAATATTTTATTTATCTTGTTGGATGATCTATCCATTATTAAAATTGGGGTATACATGGAGACTATGGACTCTGGGAAACAAACTGAGGGTTTTAGAAGGGAAAGCGGTGGGTAGATGGGTGAGCCTGGTGATGGGTATTAAGGAGGGCATGGATTGCATGGAGCACTGGGTGTTATATGCAAACAATGGATCATGGAACATAATGTCAAAAACTAATGATGTACTGTATGGTAACTAACATGACCTAATAAAAAGATAAAAAAATAGAAAAATGAACTGCAAAAAATAAATAAAATAAAAAGACATTTTCAAGCAGCTATTAAAAAAAAAGAAGTAGGGTATAGAAGCAACCTACTATTATAGCATTGATGTCCACTTCTGCCTTCAGATTTGCTAATATTTGCTTAATGTATTTAGTTCCTCCAGTGTTGGATGTAAATATATTACAGTTGTATATTCTCTTGATTAAGTGACCATTTTATTATTATATATTAACCTTTTGTCTCTTATAGTTTTTAACTTGAAGTCTATTTTGTGTGATATAAGTACAGCTACCCCTTCTCTCTTTTGGTTTTCATTTGTGTGGAGTATCTTTTTTAATCCTTAACTTTGAGCTTGTATATGTCTTTAAAGCTGAAGTTAGTTTCTTGAAGGTGGCATATAGTTGGGTCTTTCTTTTTCAGTCCTTTCAGCCAATCTTTGTCTTTTGATTAGAGAAATTTAATGCATTTACATTTAAAGTAATTATATATATATAATACTATATATATATATATATATATAGAGAGAGAGAGAGAGAGAGAGAGAGAGAGAAAGAGACACTATTGTTTACTTGTTTATTATTCTATGGCTGTTTGTAGTTCCTTTTTTTCCTTTCTTCCTTTGTGATTTGGTGATTTTCCATAATGGAATGCTTTGATTCCTTTATCTTTTGTGTATCTACTCTAAGTTTTTGCTTTGTGGTTGACATGAGGTAGATATAAAATTTAACAGTCTGTTTTATATTTGTGACAACTTAACTTTCATCACTTACAAGAACTTTATTCTTTTACTCACCCATACAATATTTATGTTTTTGATATAACAATTTATATATTTTTATATTGTGTATTCATTGACAAATTATTGTAGCTATAATTATTTTTAATATTTTTATTCTTTAACCTTCATACTAGAGTTAAGTGATTTACTCATCACCATTACAGTATTAGAGTATTCTGAATGTGACTATATGCTTACCTTTACCAGTGAGTTTTATATTTTCATGTATTCTCTTTTGCTAGTTAGCATCCTTTCATTTCAGGTTGAAAAACTCCTTTCAGCTTTTCTTGTAAGGTAGGTTTAGTGGTGATGAATTCTTTTAGCTTTGTTGTCTGGAAAAGGTTTTATTTGTCTTTCATTTTTGAAGTTCAATTTTGCAAATAAGGTATCCTTGTTTGGCACTTTTTTCTTTTAGCACTTTGAAATATATCATCCCACTCTCTCCTGGCCTGCAGGATTTCTGCTAAGAAATCTTCCTATAACATTTTGGGGGTTTCCTTGTATGAGATTGGTTACTTTTCTCTTGGCTGTTTTCAAACTTATCTTTGATTTTGACACTTTTGTTAGAATGTGTCTTGGTGAAGTTCGTTTGGGTTGAATCCATATGGGGACTTATGAGATTTATACATATAGATGTTTAAATTTCTTTACAGATCTGGAAAGTTTTCAGCCATTATTTATTTAAATAAGCTTTCTACTTGCTTTTCTCTCTCTTTCCCTAAGACTTTCATAATGTGAATATTATTCTGTTTGCTGGTGTCCCATAACTCATGTGGGCTTTTGGCACTTCTTTTCATTCTTTATTTTTTTAAGTTTTTTTAAAAATTTAATTTAAATTTTTGTGTGTATATGGTCCAAAAATCATTGTTTATGCACCACATCCAGTGCTCCATGCAACACATGCCCTCCTTAATACCCACCACCAGGCTCACCCAACCTACTACCCCTCTCCCCCCAAAAACCCTCAGTTTGTTTCTCAGAATCCACAGTCTCTCATGGTTTGTCTTTCCCTCCAATTTCCCCCAACTCACTTCTCGTCTCTATTTCCCAATGTACTCTATGTTGTTCCTTATGCTCCACAAGTAAGTAAAACCATATGATAATGGACTCTGTCTGCTTGACTTATTTCACTCAGCATAACCTCTTCCAGTCTCATCCATGTTGATAACAAAAGTTGGGTATTCATCCTTTCTGATGAAGGCATAATACTCCATTGTATATATAGACCATATCTTCTTTATCCATTTGTGTATTGAAGGGCATCTTGATTCTTTCCACAGTTTGGCGACTGTGGCCATTGCTGCTATGAACACTGGGGTACAGATGGACCTTCTTTTCACTACATCTGTATCTTTGAGGTAAATTCCCAGTAGTGCAATTGCAGGGTCATAGGGTAGCTCCAGTTTTAATTTCTGAAGGAATCTCCACACTGTTTTCCAAAGCGGCTGCACCAACTTGCATTCCCACCAACACTGTAGGAGGGTTCCCCTTTTTCCACATCCTCTCCAACACTTGTTTTTTCCTGTCTTGTTAATTTTGGCCTTTCTAACTGGTGTAAGGTGGTATCTCAATGTGGTTTTGATTTGAGTTTCCCTGATGGCTAATGATGATGAACATTTTTTCATGTTTCTGCTAGCTATTTATATGTCTTCTTTGGAGAAGTGTCTGTTCATGTCTTCTGTCGGTTTTTGACAGGATTATCTGTTTTTTGAGTATTGAGTTTGAGGACTTTTTTATAGATCTTGGATATCAGCCCTTTGTCTGTAGTATCATTCGTGAATATTTTCTCCCATTCAGTGGGTTGCCTCTTTGGTTTGTTGACTGTTTCCTTTGTTGTGCAAAAGCTTTTTATCTTGATGAAGTCCCAAAAATTCATTTTTGTTTTTGTTTCCTTTGCCTTTGGGAACATGTCTTGAAAGCAGTTGCTGTGGCCTTAGTAGAAGAGGTTACTGCCTGTGTTCTCCTCTAGGATTCTGATGGATTCCTGCCTCACGTTGAGGTCTTTTATCCATTTTGCGTTTATCTTTGTGTATGGTATAAGAGAATGGTTGAGTTTCATTCTTCTGTACTTAGTTGTCCAATTTTCCCAGCACCATTCATTGAAGATCTTATTTCCAATGTATATTTTTTCCTGCTTTGTTGAAGGTTTTTGACCATAGAGTTGAGGGTCCATATCTGGACTCTCTACTCTGTTCCACTAATCTATGTGTCTGTTTTTTGCCAGTACCATGCTGTCTTGGTGGATCACAGCTTTGTAGTAAAGCTTGAAATCAAGCAACATGATGCCCCCAGTTTTGTTTTTCTTTTTCAACATTTCTGTAGCAATTTGGGTCTCTTCCAGTTCCATACAAATTTTCGGATTGTTTGTTCCGGCTCTTTGAAAAATACTGGTGGAATTTTGCCTGGGATAGCATTGAAGGTATAGATTGCTCTAGGCAGTATAGACATTTTAACAATGTTTATTCTTCTGATCCATGAGCATGGAATGCTCTTCCATCTTTTTGTGTCTTCTTCAATTTCTTTCATGAGTGTTCTGTAGTTCTTCATGACAGATCCTTTACCTCTTTGGTTAGGTTTATTCCCAGGTATTTTATGGTTCTTGATGCTATAGTAAAAGGAATCGATTCTCTAATTTGCTTTTCTATATTTTCATTGTTAGTGTATAAGGAAGCAACTGATTTCTGTACATTGATTTTGTATCCTGCCACATTATTGAATTGCTGTATGAGTTCTAGTAGTTTGGGAATGGAGTCTTTTGGGTTTTCCATATAAAGTATCATGTCATCTACAAAGAGAGAGTTTGACTTCTTCTTTGCCAATTTGAATACATTTTATTTCTTTTTGTTCTCTTATTGTTGTTGCTAGGACTTCTATTACTATGTTGAACAACAGTGGCAAGAGTGGACATCCTTGTCACGCTCTTGATCTCAAAGGGAAGGCTGTCAGCTTTCACCCATTGAAGATGATATTTACTGTGGGTTTTTCATAGATAGATTTTATGAAGTTGAGGAATGTTCCCTCTATCCCTATACTTTGAATGGTTTTAATTAGGAACAGATGCTATATCTTGTCAACTGCTTTTTCTCCATCACCTGAGAGGACCATGTGGTTCTTCTCTCTTCTCTTATTGATTTGTTCTCTCACATTGATTGACTTGCAAATGTTGAATCAGCCTTGCATCCCATGGATAAATCCCACCTGGCCATGGTGGATAATCTTTTTAATGTACTGTTGCATCCTATTAGCTAGGATCTTGTTGAGAATCTTGGCATCCATATTCATCAGGGGTATTGGTCTGAAATTCTCCTTTTTAGTGAGATCTTTGCCTGGTTTGGGGATCAGGGTAATGCTGGCTTCATAGAAAAAGTCTGTAAGTTTTCCTTCTGTTTCTATTTTTTGAAATAGCTTCAGGAGAATAGGTATTATTTCTTCTTTGAATGTTTGGTAGAATTGTCTAGGGAATCTGTCAGGTCCTGGGCTCTTGTTTTTTTGGGAGGTTTTTGATCACTGCTTCAATCTCATTACTAGATATTGGTCTATTCAGGTTGTCAGTTTCTTCCTGATTAAGTTTTGGAAGTTTATAGGTTTCCAGGAATGCATCCATTTCGTCTAGGTTGCTTAACTTATTGGCATATAACTGTTGATAATAATTTCTGACAATTGTTTCTATTTCTTTGGTGTTAGTCATGATCTCTCCCTTTTCATTCATAATTTTATTAATTTGGGTCCTCTCTATCTTTTTGTTTTTGGATTAGTTTGTCCAGTGGTTTATCAATCTTATTGATTATTTCAAAGAGCCAGCTTCTAGTTTCTTTGATGTATTCTACTGTATCTCTAGTTTCTATCTCATTGATCTCTGCTCTAATCTTGATTATTTCCCTTCTTGTGTGTAAGGTTGGCTTAATTTGTTATTGATTATCCAGTTTGTTAAGGTGTAAAGAAAGCTGGTGTATTCTGGATTTATCAATTTTTTTTGAGTGAGGCTTGGATAGCTGTGTGTTTCCACCTTAGGAACACCTTCGCCGTACCCCATAGGTTTTGGATTGATGTGTCTTCATTCTCATTGGTTTCCATGAATTGTTTAAGTTCTTTTTTGATTTCCTGGTTGATCCAAACATTTTTAAACAGGGTGGTCTTTATCTTCGAAGTGTTTGAATTCCTTCCATACTTTTTTTGTGGATGAGTTCTAGTATTAAAGTGTTGTGGTCTGAGAATATTCAGGGAATAATCTCAGGCTTTTGGTATTGATTGAGCCCTGATTTATGATCCAGTATGTGGTTTATTCTGGAGAAAGTTCCATGTGCACTCGAGAAGAATGAATCTTCTGTTGTTTTAGGGTAGAATGTTCTGTATATATCTATGAGGTCCCTCTGGTCCAATGTGTCATCCAATGCTCTTGTTTCTTTATTGATTTTTTTGCTTGTATTGTCTATAACTGAGAGTGGCATGTTAAGATACCCTACTATTAATGTACTCATACCAATACGAATATCAGTCCGGGTGAAGACATTCTCGTGAGACTGAGTCCTTAACCTGTGGAGTTGGATGCTCTATCCAGATGAATGAACCTAAGTGATTAAATAAGTTACATGAAGACACAGAGGTGATTATTTGGCTATGTCAGCCAGAGACAGAAGGCGAGTTTTCTCCATAGTCATTATGTGTCTGTGTTGAGCCTCCAGCAGTTCTTCAGTTGAATTCAGATTTCCCTGCCTTGGCACTGGCTCCTGAAGAGATTTGTGCTCCTGGGCATTTGCTCTGTGGTGACCTCCAATTGCTCAGAAGCATTCCAGGGTGCACATTGCCTGGATCACGGCTGATATATTCAACTACACATCCCCTTAACCACCTCTCCCCAAAATGACTAGGAGGAGAAACACCCAACTGAGGAAAATTCAGAGACTGTGCCCTCTCTATCAGAACTATTGGATATGGACATAAACAGTATGTTGGAAAGGGATTCAGGGTAACAATTATCCAGGAAATGGCTAGGTTGGAGAAAACCATTAGTGACAGCATAGAATCTCTGAGGGCAGAAGTGAAAGCTGCTCAGGAAGAAGTTAAAAATGCTATCAATGAGATCCAATCTAATCTAAATACTCTAACATCTAGGGTAACCAAGGCAGAAGATAGAATTAGTGATCTAGAGGACAAACTGATAGAGAAAAAAGATCAGGAGGAGGCATGGAAGAAACAGCTTGGAAACCATGAAAACAGAATTAGGGAAATAAATGACACTATGAAACGTTCCAATGTCAGAATTATTTGGATCCCTGAGAGGGTAGAGAAAGAAAGAAAACTAGAACATATAGTTGAACAAATCTGTTTTTATATAATTTTTAAATAAACATATAATGTATTATTAACCCCATGGGTACAGGTCTGTGAATCACCGGGTTTACAGACTTCACAGCACTCACCATAACACATACCCTCCCCAATGTGTATAACCCCACCACCCTCTCCCTCCCCCCTCCCCCCGGCAACCCTGTTTGTTTTGTTACATTAAGAGTCTCTTATGGTTTTTCTCCCTCCTGATCCCATCTTGTTTCATTTATTCTTTTCCTACCCCCCAAACCCTCCACGTTGCATCTCCACTTCCTCATATCAGGGAGATCATATGATAGTTGTCTTTTTCTGATTGACTTATTTCGCTAAGCATAATACCCTCTAGTTTCATCCATGTCAACATAAATGGCAAGATTTCATTTCTTTTGATGGCTGCATAGTATTCCATTGTATATATATATACCACCTCTTCTTTATCCATTCATCTGTTGTTGGACATCTAGGTTCTTTTCATAGTTTGGCTATTGCGGACATTGCCGCTATAAACATTCAGGTGCAAGTACCCCTTCAGATCACTACGTTTGTATCTTTAGGGTAAATACCCAGTAGTGCAATTGCTGATTCATAGGGTAGCTCTATTTTCAACTTTTTGAGGAACCTCCTTGCTGTTTTCCAGAGTGGTTGTACCAGCTTGCATTCCCACCAACAATGTTCCCCTTTCTCCGCATCCTCGCCAGCATCTGTCATTTCCTGACTTGTTCATTTTAGCCATTCTGACTGGTGTGAGGTGGTATCTCATTGTGGTTTTGATTTGTATTTCCCTGATACCAAGTGATGTGGAGCACTTTTTCATGTGTCTGTTGGCCATATGGATGTCTTCTTTGCAGAAATGTCTGTTCATGTCCTCTGCCCATTTCTTGATTAGATTATTTGTAGTTGAACAAATTCTTGATGAAAATTTTCCCAGTCTGGGGAATGGAACCAGCATTTGTGTCCTAGAGACAGAAAGCTCACCCCCCAAGATCAACGAATCTAGAAAGACCCCATGAAACTTGATTGTGAGACTGATGAACCATAATTTTAGACAAGAGCTCCTGAAGGCAGTTAGGGGGAAGAGATTCCTTACATACAGAGGAAGATCCATCAGAATAACATCAGACCTGTCCACAGGTCTGGCAAGCCAGAAAGGGCTGGCAAGACATATTCAGAGCACTAAATGAGAAGAACATGTAGCCAAAAATACTTTATCCAGCAAGGTTGACACTCAGAAGGTATCGTGATATAAAGAGCTTCCAAGACCGGCAAGGTTTAAAAGAGTATGTGACCACCAAGCCAGCACTATAAGAAATATTAAGGGGGAAGTTCTATAAAAGAAGAAAGAACCCAAGAGTGACGTAGAACAGAAAGTTACAGAGATAATCTACAGAAAAAAGGACTTCACAGGCAACATGATGTCAATAAAAACATATCTTTCAATAATCACTCTCAACCTGAACGGCCTAAATGCTCCCATAAAATGACACAGGGTTGGGGCACCTGGGTGGCTCAGTCACTGGGTGTCTGCCTTTGGCTCGGGTCATGATCCCAGGGTCCTGGGATCAAGCCTTGCATCAGGCTCTCTGCTTGGCGGGAGGCCTGCTTCTCCCTCCCCCATTCCCCCTGCTTGTGTTCCCTCTCTCACTGTGTCTCTCTCTGTCAATTTAAAAAAAAAAAATCTTAAAAAAAAAGACACAGGGTTGCAGATTGGATAAAAGGACAGGACCCATTCATATGCTGTCTACAAGAGACCCATTTGGAATCTAAAGATACATCCAGACTGAAAGTGAAGGGATGGAGAAGCATCTTTCATGCCAATGGGCCTTAAAAGAAAGCTGGGATAGAGATTCTCATATCAGAGAAATTAGATAAAAAAAGATAAAGGCTATACTCAGAGATAAAGAAGGATACCACATCATTGTGAAAGGGTCTATCCACTAAGAAGGTGTAACAATTGTAAATATTTATGCCCCCAATATCGGAGGGGCCAACTACATAAGCCAACTGTTAATCAAGATAGAGTCGTATTAATATGAATACATCAATAGTAGGGGATCTTAACATGCCACTCTCAGTATTTTTTTAATTTTTTTTTTCTTTAAACTTTTTAATTTAAACATATAATGTAACCCCACCACCCTCTCCCAACCCCTCTCCCCCCGCAACCTCCCTCAGTTTGTTTTATGACATTAAGAGTCTCTTTTGGTTTGTCAACCTCCCGATCCCATCTTGTTTCATTTTTTCTTTTCCTACCACTTTAACCCCCACCCCCGTTGCATTTCCACTTCCTCATATCAGGAAGATCATATGATAGTTGTCTTTCTCCAATTGACTTATTTCGCTAAGCATAATACGCTCTAGTTCCATCCATGTCGTCACAAATGGTAAGATTTCATTTCTTTTGATGGCTGCATAGTATTCCATTGTATATATATACCACCTCTTCTTTATCCATTCATCTGTTGATGGACATTTAGGTTCTTTCCATAACTTGGCTATTGTGGACCTTGCTGCTATAAACATTCGGGTACACGTGCCCCTTTGGATCACTACGTTTGTATCTTTAGGGTAAATACCCAGTAGTGCAATTGCTGGGTCATAAGGTAGCTCTATTTTCAATTTTTTGAGGAACCTCCATGCTGTTTTCCAGAGTGGTTGCACCAGCTTGCATTCCCACCAACAGTGTAGGAGGGTTCCCCTTTCTGCACATCCTCGCCAGCATCTGTCATTTCCTGACTTGTTCATTTTAGCCATTCTGACTGGTGTGAGGTGGTATCTCATTGTGGTTTTGATTTGTATTTCCCTGATGCCCAGTGATGTGGAGCACTTTTTCATGTTCATGTTGGCCATCTGGATGTCTTCTTTGCAGAAATGTCTGTTCATGTCCTCTGCCCATTTCTTGATGGATTATTTGTTCTTTGGGTGTTGAGTTTGCTAAGCTCTTTATAGATTTTTGGATACTAGCTCTTTATCTGATATGTCGTTTGCAAATATCTTCTCCCATTTTGTCAGTTGTCTTTTGATTTTGTTGACTGTTTCCTTTGCTGTGCAAAAACTTTTGATCTTGATGAAGTCCCAATAGTTCATTTTTCCCCTTGCTTCCCTTGCCTTTGGCATTGTTCCTAGGAAGAAGTTGCTGCGGCTGAGGTCGAAGAGGTTGCTGCCTGTGTTCTCCTCAAGGATTTTGATGGATTCCTTTCTCATGTTAAGGTCCTTCATCCATTTTGAGTCTATTTTCGTGTGTGGTGTAAGGAATTTTTTTAAGTTTTTATTTAAATTCCAGTTAACATACAGTATAATATTAGGTTTCAGGTGTTCAATATAGTGATTCAACATTTCCATACAACTCCTGGTGCTCATCATAGCAAGTGTAGTCCTTAGTCCCCATCATCTATTCAACCGATTGTTCCACACACCTCCTTTCTGGTAACCATCATTTTGGTCTCTATAATTAAGAGTCTGTTTCTTGGTTTGCTTCTCTCTCTCTTTTTTCCCCTTTGCTCATTTATTTTGTTTCTTAAATTCCATACATGAGTAAAATCATATGATATTTGTCTTTTGCTGACTTATTTCACTTAACATGGTACTTTTTAGCTGAATCCATGTCATTGCAAATGACATTTTTTATGGCTGCATTATATTCCACTGTATATTTATTTACCATGTCTTCTTTATCTGTTCATCACTTGGGCTGTTTCCATAATATGGCTATTGTAGATAATGCTGCTGTAAACAAAGGGGTTCATGTATCCTTTTGAATTAGTACTTTTGCAATCTTTGGGTAAATACCTACTAGTGCAATTGCTGGATCATATGATAGCTCTATTTTTAACTTTTTGAGGAAATTTTTTCTCCTCTCACTGGATAATTTCAGATGACTTATTTTGACATCATAGATTCTTTCTTTTACTGGATCAAATTTTGTTAATGATTTAATTAACTAACTAATTAATTATAGCAGCAGGAGCATCAAATGGAAAAGGAGAGAGAGAATCCCCAGCAGACTCCATTCTGAGTACAGAGCCCAACTAGGAGCCAATCCTACAACCCCAAGGTCATAACCCAAATAGAAACTAAGAGTCTGACACTCAACTGATTGAGCCTCTGAGGTGCCCCTCAAATCTAATTCTCATCTAATTTTGCACTTCTCATCTAATTTATTTTATTCATTAGTTTCAGAATTTGTGTTCAGTTCTTTTTGATATTTCCATATCTCTGTAAAGCTTGTCATTTTATTCATATACTTTTTTTCTGATTTCATTGAGTTGTCTGTGTTTTCTTTTAGTTCACTGAGCTTCCTTAAAATAATTTTCTAGCATTTCATTTATCTCTGTTTCTTGGAGTCAGTTATTGGAAAATTATTGTGTTCCCTTGGTGTGTCACATTTCCTTAAATTTTTGGTGTTTCTTGTAGTCTTGCACAGATGTCTACATTTAATGGAGCAGTCACCTCTTTCAGACTCCACAGATTGGTTTTAGAGTAGAAAGACCTTCACCTCTGCTTGGGGGAGAGGGTGCTGGCTGGGTTGGGTGTGATGGTTCTGGCTATGGTGTAGGCTCAGTGGTTTAGTTTCTATGCAGTTCTATCAGGTGAGGCCATGTTGATGAAGACTGCAGAGGTCCTTATGGTATCCACAGTGGTGAAGGCTGTTGGGGTTTTGGTGACAAATTGGAACCACCCAGTGTTTCCTCTATGGGGAATTTGTGACTGAGGAGATCCCACTTGTTGTTTGGTCTAGCTTTTGGTTGCCATTATAATGGTGACAGCACTGATGTCTGATACATGGGTGCCCATGGAGTTGCCAGGGTTTGGAGCATAGGCACTTGTGGACCAATAGCAGCTCTGGTGTCCAGAGAAATAGATAGCATTTAGTGGCAGTGGGTGCTTGAGAAGTAGGTGCATGTCAAGTATTCATAGAACTGGGTTCCAGAGTATGGTGCACACTGGGAGGTAATGGCTCTGGCATCTGGGATGCTAACTAGACTGCAGTGGTACTGCATCTGCTGCCTAAAACATGGATGCAGAGCTATTGTCTGGAGCATAGGTGAGCACAGAGCTGCTACAGAGCCTGAGTCTGAAGCACAGGGACAAGCAGAGCAGTCATAGCTCTGGGGTTCATGATATGCATTCTGGTGGGGCTGTTGGCAGCTGTGGTTTCAGGGCAGTACAATGAGCCTCCTTTTGGGGGTTGGGTGGCACAGTAATGTCTTTCTCCCTGGGAAACTAAGTACACAAATACTGCAGAATCCTCCACTGTGAAAGCTTCAGGAAGTCTGTAGCTGCCCTAGGGGCTGTTGAGGTCCTCAGCAGCAAAGGCTATCCAGGGCCCCCGACAGGACAGGCCACTGTAAATCACTTGCTGCATAGTTGATATTGTCAGCCCCACCATCTTTGTTTATCCTCTCTTCCAGACCTCTCTGCTAAGCTGATCTCCCCAACAATCCTTTCTGCACAGTTACTTTTTCCTTGCTCCACTGTGTTGCTGTAGGTTCTTAATTGGATTCTTGAGCCCTCCTAAGGCTATTTTCATTTGTGAAAGCTGTCTAATTGTTGTTTTCTTGTCAGGAGATTGAAGGCTGATATCTCCTACTGTGCCATCTTAGTTTAGATTATTTTAGAAAAGTACTTTTTGTCAAAATACATATGAAAAATAATTTATCCAGTTTTTTTACATTTAACTCATATTTTTATAGATATATATTCAAACTTTATAGTCTCTGGATACAATTATGTTTTAAGAAATTACTTAGATCACTGAGAATAAGTATATGTCAAGATAGAGCTGGAAAAGAAGATGCAAAAATTAAGCTCATGAAAGGAAAAATCAGCAGAAAAATAGAAAATTTTTAAAGAATCAGCTTTAATATTTTATTTGTAATATAATGGTAGAATAGGCTTCTGTCAAATAATGGTAGAATAGGCTTCTGTCATGCATGACCCATATAAAATTTTCAGAGTACATTACACATTTTTCAGATTTAATTACTGATCAGAACAATAAAAATAAGGCATTGCAAATTGTTTAGATTTTCATCACTTATCAAAATAATGAAAATAAGCAAGAAAATTATTCTCATGAAATCCACTACATTATCAGGTCGGATAAATTCCATGAAGCTATAATCTTTACTAAATGAAGCTTGAATTACTTATCAAAATAATGAGAATAAATGACAGAAGTATTCACATCAAATTCCTAACCCAGAAGTAACAAATGCAGTTCTGTCAGCTGTGAGATGATGAAGAAAATGCCTTCCCAGAATCAGCAAATTGGATGACAAAGGTAGTCTTGTGAATCTCTACTGTCTTTTGGAAGCTGATTCTGGAGAATGACTTTTAATCCTTATCGTCTGGCGGATTGCATTTAGAAAACCATCTGGTCCAGGTTAATGATATGATTTTTCAGCAAATGAAGAAGAAATATTTAGAAACTAGCCTGTACTTTAAGTTCCAAAATAATGTATACTTTGTTACTACTGTTCCATGTTTTATAACCAATCTTTAAGACTAACTTTTGTCAGTGAAGTTATTTGTGATGAAAGCATTTAGGTTCTTTGTGAGCAGAATATTTAAAAAATCACTATTACTGAGAAATGTTCACATGATAAATTACTAGAATTGAAACAAATCTGAAGAAATAGAAATAAATTAGTAGTATTTAACAAAGAGAACAGCCAATATAAAACATTGGTATGATCTAAAAACACAAATGTCCAATATTTAGCCAAACATTATGATACTTAATTTTTTTAACTTTAATGTCCAATATTTACTGAAAACAATGGATATATTTTAAGTGTAGAAGAAATAATTTTGGCTAGAATGTCTGAATATGTCAGATAGGTATAAAAATAATGAAATAAATTAAAAGCTACCTACAGTGATAACATCAAAATGAAGTTGTTAACATAATGGGAATGTGGCACAGTACAGATATTTAAGAGGTGTGAGAGTTGTAATATAAGTAATAAGTTAGATGATGAAATTAAAAATACTCTGTGGTATTTTCCATGATAATGTATTTTTCATATTCCAACCCCCCTTTAAAATTTTATATGTAGAATCTGGTTTTATTCTGAGTGTAAACATCATTGTAAGAATATTATTGACAAAAAAAAAAAAAGAATATTATTGACACTTGCAGCTGCCTCTGTGAATGAAACTTCTCCAAAGTGAGAAACTCCCCAAGAACTACAGTGACTCTTGAATGATGGTCTAATTTGGCATTAGAACAAAATTAGGATTTTGTTCACTAGAACAAAATTGTGTGGAAAATCTTGATTTTGATAATGTGATTTTGTACATATGAAGGCAGAAGATAAATTTTGTGAAACAAATATGTGAGCATGACTGAGTTGTGTGTTTTCATTTTACTACTCATCTACCACCCTGACTCATCAGAACATCTCAATATAAGCAATAATGATTATATTTTTAAAGATCTTATCATCATGAAGGTGTACTTGCCAAAAGAGAATGATTAAATATATTTTACTTAATAATTAGGTTTATATAATTTCATTATTTAGATGTATAGTGTATAAGGTCTATTTGTATTCATTTGTTTATTGATAAATTTGATGTCACAATTTCTAAATTTAAGGTTTTGCTTTGATGTTATTTTGTTACATTAATATATAATATATAATTTGTGTATTATATATCAATGTAACAAAATATTAAATATTAACAAATATTATTACATATTATATATTATAGCATATAATTATATATTATTATATACTTATATTTATATATATAATTATATATTTGTCTGGCTTATCTTGTTTAGCATGATGTGATCAAGGTTCATATATGTTGTCTTAAATAGCAGGATAACTTACTTTCTCATGAGCGATACTTTCTCTTAGGCATGTATATCTCTTATATTTTTTTAATCTATCTGTTGATGGGCATTTGGGTTATTTCCATACATTGGCTATCATGAATAATGCTATAATAAACATGGGTGTGCATATATCTCCTTGAAATTCTGTTTTATTTCTTTTGGGTATATACTGAGAAGTGGAAATGCTGGATTATATGGTAGATATATTTTTAATTTGAGGGGAGCCTCCATATTGTTTTCCATAGTGATGGGACTAATTTACATTCCTACTAGTACTGTGTAAGAGTTCCCTTGTTACCATATCCTTACCAGCACCTGTTGTCACTTGTCTTCTTGATGATAGCCATTATAGCAGGTGTGAGGTGATAGCTCACTTATGATCTTGATTTGTCGTTCCCTGATGATAAGTGATGTTGAGCATCTTTTCATGTGTCTGTTGCTCATTTTTAAGTTTTCTTTGGAAAAATGTCTCTTTCGTTCTGCCCATTTTTTAAAAAAGGGTTTTACTTATTTTTTAAAAGATTTTATTTATTTGACACAGAGAGAGAGAATACAAGTGGGGGGAGTGGCAGGCAGAGGAAGAGGGAGAAGCAGACTCCCCACTGAGCAGGGACCCTGATGCAGGGCTCTATCCCAGGACCCTGGGATCATGACCATAACCAAAGGCAGATGCTTAACCATCTGAACCATCTAGGTGTTCCTAAAAATAACCAGATTTTAAAAATTAAGTTGGGTTAGTTTTTTTATATATATTTTGGATATTAACCCCTTAGGGTTTGCAAAATTTTTTTTTTTCATTAGGTAGGCTACTGTTTCATTTTATTGATTGCTTATTTTGTTGTATGGAAACTCTGAGTTTGATATAATTCTATTTATCAATTTTTGTTTTTTTGTGTGTATTTTTGGCATTATCTCCAAAGAACCATTGCCAAGACCAATATTGATAAGTTTCCTTTAGGTCTTTATGATATCAGGTCTTATTTTTAAGTCTTTGATCCATTTTGAGTCAATTTTTGTAAGTGGTGTCAGATCCAGTTTTGTTGTTCTGAATTGTTTCTCAAGTTTCCCCAGCACCATTTGTTGATGAGACTATCCTTCTCCCATTAGGTGTTCTTTACTTTCTTGCTGAATATTAGTTGACCATAAATACTGGGTTTAATTCTGGGCTCTCTGTTCTATTCCATTGGTCTATGTATCTATTTTTTCTGCCAGTACCATACTGTTTATTATTATTATTATTATTATTATTATTACTTTATAGTATAGTTTGAAATCACGAAGTATGACACCTCTGGCTTTGTTCTTTTTTTTCTCATGCTTCATCATTAGTGTTAAGGAATGACACTGTTTTCTGTAAGTTGATTTTGAAACCTGCCACTTCACTGGAATCATTGGTTAATTCCAATAATTTTTTGTTTGACTCTATGGGATATTCTGTCTATGTATCTATGATTATATTATCTGAAAATTACAACCATTTTACTTCTTCCTTCCTGATTAGTATTCCTTATATTTCTTTTTCTTTCTTTCTCTTTTTAAGACCTTATTTATTTATCAGAGGGGGAGAGAGAGAGAGAGAGCTCACAAAGCAGAGGGAATGGCAGGCAGAGGGAGAAGCAGACAGATTGAGAAGCAGGCTCTCTTCTGAGCAAGGAGCCGACACAGGACTCGATCTCAGGACCCTGGGATCATGACCTGAGCTGAAGGCAGACACAACCGACTGAGCCACCCAGGCATTTCTGGATTCCTTCTCTTTCTCTGTCTTGCTTAATTGCTCTAGCTAGGACTTCCAGTGTTATGTTGGATAGGGGTAGTGAGAGTGGGCAAAATTATCTTGTACCTTATCCTAGGGGAAATCTTCTCCATTTTTCTCTACTGAGTATAATGTTAGTTGTGAGTTTGTTGTATATGACCTTTATTATGTTAAAGTATGTTCCTTTAGTACTTAATATGTTAAGGATTTTTATCATGAAAGATGTATCTTTTCAAGTGCTTTCTCTTGAGTCTATTGACATGACATGATCATGTAATTTTTATCTTTCATTTTATTGATGTGATGAATTATATTGATTTTTTAAAATGTTAAACCATTCTTGAATCCCAGGGGTAAATCCCACTTGGTGGTTATGGTGTATAATTCTCTTAATTTATTCTTGAATTCAAGTTGCTCATATTTTGTTGAGAATTTTTGCATCTATATTTATCAAAGCTATTGATATATAGTTTTCTTGTGATATCCTTATCTGGTTTTGGTTTCAAGGTAATGCTGGTTTTGAAGAATGAGTTTGGATGTGTTATCTCTTTCTCATTATTTTGGAAAAGTTTGAAGAGGATTGGTATTAATTCTAAATTAATGTTTGGTAGAATTTACCAGTGAAGCTGTCTGGCCTAGAATTTTCTGTGTTGAGTGTTTTTATTACTGACTCAGTTTTTTTTTGTTGTTGTTGTTTGAATTTTTTATTTTTAATTTTAATTTCCAGTGTAGTTAACATACAGTATTATATTAGTCTCAGGTACACAATATAGTGATTTAACAATTCTATACATTACTCAGTGCTCATCATGGTAAATGTAATCTTTTCTAATTTTATTTGAGTTTTCTCTTTTCTCTTCATCTAGCTAACAGTTTGCCATTTTTTTTCAAAAAAACAGTTTTTAGTTTCATCGATACTTTCTATTGTTTTCTGATCTCTGTTTTATTCCATTCTGAGTTTTACTATTTCTTTCCTTTTGCTAAATTTGGGCATAATCTTTTCCTTTTTTCTAATTCTATAAGGTGTAAAGTTAGGTTGTTTATTTGTGCATTTACTGGGACACCTGGGTGGCTCAGTTGGTTAAGCGGCTGCCTTCGGCTCAGGTCATGATCCCAGCATCCTGGGATCGAGTCCCACATCGGGCTCCTTGCTCAGCAGTGAGCCTGCTTCTCCCTCTGCCTCTGCCTGCCTCTCTGTCTGCCTGTGCTCGCTCCTGTGCTCTCTCTCTATCTGACAAATAAAAAAAAAAAAGTGCATTTACTGCTATAAACTTTCCTCTCAGAACTGCTTTTCTTTCCCTTTTTTTTTTTTTTTTTAAGATTTTATTTATTTGAGAAAGAGAGTGAGAGAGAGAGCACAAGCCAGGGAGGGGTTTGGAGAGGCAGAGGGAGAAACAGACTCCCCACTGAACAGGGAGTCCTATGTGGGGCTTGATCCCAGGACTCTGAGATCATGACCTGAGCTGAAGGCAGACACTCAACAGACTGAATCAGCCAGGGGCCCCTCAGAACTGCTTTTCCTGCATCCCACAAAATTAAGTATGTTGCATTTTCATTTTTATTTGTCTTGAGATTATTTTTATTTCCTTTTTAATTTCTTCTTTAACCCATTGGTTATTTAAAAGTATGTTGTTTAGGGGCACCTGGGTGGCTCAGTGGGTTAAAGCCCCTGCCTTCAGCTCAGGTCATGGTCTCAGAGTCCTGGGATGGAGCCCTGCATCAGGCTCTCTGCTCAGTGGGGAGTCTGCTTCCATGTCTCTCTCTCTCTCTCTCTACCTGCCTCTCTGCCTACTTGTGATCTTTCTCTCTATCAAATAAATAAATAAAATCTTAAAAAAATGAAAAAAGTATGTTATTTAGATTCCACATATTTGAAGATCTATACACTTCCATTTTGTTGTTGATTTCTAATTTCATGCCATCCTGGATAGAGAAGATAGTTGGTATGATTTCAATCTTCTTAAATTTGCTAAGATTAGTTTTGTGGCCTATCATATGATCTCTCCTGGAGAATGTTCTATGTGCATTGAGAAGAATGTGCATTCTCCTGCTATTGGATGGAATCTTCTGTATATATCTGTATGTGTAATTTTTCTAAAATGTGGTTCAATTCCAAGATTTTCTTGTTATTTTCTGTCTGGGTGATCTATCCATTATTATTATTTTTTTAAATTTTTATTTATTTGTTAGAGAGAGAGAGAGAGTGCGAGCACAGGCAGACAGAGTGGCAGGCAGAGGCAGAGGGAGAAGCAGGCTCCCCACCAAGCAAGGAGCCCGATGTGGGACTCGATCCCAGGACGCCGGGATCATGACCTGAGCCGAAGGCAGCTGCTTAACCAACTGAGCCACCCAGGCGTCCCGATCTATCCATTATTAAAAATGAGGTATTAAAGTGTTGTTTATTTCTCCCTTAAGATCTGTTAGTATTTACTTAATATATTTTGGTGTTCACTGTTGGGAGGGTATTTATTTATGATGATTATATTTTCCTGATACACTGGCATCTTTATATAATGACCTTCCTTGTCTTTTGTTACCCTTTTTGGCTTGTAGTTTATTTTGTTTGCTATCAGTATGGCATTAGCACTTTCTTTTGTTTTCCCTTTGCTGGGAGTATCATCTTCCACCCCTTCACTTTCAGTCTGTGCTGGCTTTGAACAAGTGTGATGAGTCTCTTGCACACAGCGTATATTTGTATCTCTTAAAAAGTCCATCTGGTCACTCTGCCTTTTGATTGGTGACTTCAATCCATTTACATTTGGGATGATTTTTGACATATGAAGACTTACTAATGCCATTTCGTCTTCTGTTTTCTGGCGATTTTGTATCTCCCTTGTTTCTTTTTCCTTGTGTTTCAGTCTACTTTTTAAGGTTGATTTTCTATGATGATTTGCTCAGTTCCCCATTTTTAATGTTTCCTGTCTTTTCTTTAGATTTTTGTTTTGTGGCTACCATGAAGTTTTTATAAAAATCTTGTAAGTAAAATCGCCCTTTTTCTGCTGATGGCAGTTTATCTTCATTTGTCTATACATATTCTATCATTTTCCTCCTCCTCTTTTATGTTTTTGATCTCACAGATTATCCCTTTTTGTGCTGTGAATTCATTACCAAATTGTAGTAGCTATAGTTGTTTTTAATGCTTTTTTCCTTTTACTATAATTAAGTGTTATAGCTTAACACCCTATTCTAAAATGCAGTTATGAATTTCTGATTCTGTTTAACACCTTATTCAAAGTTTTATGTAATTTTGTCTTTTCATTTCAGGTAGAAGAGCTCCTTTCTAACATTTCCTATAAGGCAAGTCTAACAGTGGTGAACTTTCTCTGTTTTTCTGGGTTTGGAAAAGGTTTTATTTCTCCTCCTCAAAGGAGGACTTTGCTGTTAGAGTATTTTTGGCTGGCAGTTATTATCTTTCATTAGTTTGAATATATTTTTCTACTCCCTCCTGGCCTGTAATTTCTGCTGAGAAATCTTCTGATAGTCTAAGGATGTCCCTTTGTAGGTTATTTACTTTTTCCCCCTCATTACCTTTGAGATTTTTTAACACTGACATTTGACAGCTTCATTATATTTCTTAGAGAGGGTCATTTTGCATTGAGATAGTAACAAGATGCATTATCTTTATGGAATTGTGTTCCTAGTTCTTTCTCCAGGTTGGGGAAGTTCTCTGCTACTGTTTTTTTTTTTTTTTAAATTTATTATTTATTTATTTTTTAAAGACTTTATTTATTTGTTTATTTATTTGACAAACAGAGATCACAAGCAGGCAGAGAGGCAGGCAGAGAGAGATAGAGGAGGAAGCAGGCTCCCTGCAAGCAGAGAGCCCGATGTGGGGCTCGATCCCAGGACCCCGAGATCATGACCTGAGCCCAAGGCAGAGGCTTTAACCTACTGAGCCACCCAGGTGCCCTGTTTTTTTTTTTTTTTTTTTTTTTTTTTTTTATATAACCTCTTTAACCTTCTCTTTCTCTTTTCCTTCTGGTATATGCATTATTCTTATGTTGGCTCTCCTAATGGAGTTTTATAGTTCTCATAGGATTTCTTCACTTTTTAAAAATCTTAGTTCATTCTCCTATCTAAATAATTTCTAGATCCCTATCTTCCAGATTGCTTATCCTCTCTTCCATCTGATCTGCTCTATTACTCATGCTTTCTAATGCATTCTTCTCATTTATTGAATTCTTTAGCTCCAGAATTTCTGCTTGGTTCTTGTTTAGAATTTCAATCTCCTTGGTAAAGAAGTCCTGCCATTCATTAATTTTATTCCTGAGTTCACTGAATGGCCTTACTGAGTTTTCTTGTACCTTGTTAAATTTCTTTCTGTTTTGAATTCTCTCAGATGCCAATCTTCAGTGACTTTGTGTTTGATTGCTAAAGAACTGCCATTTTCTTTTGTGATATGTGTTATCATGGTTTTCATAGTGTTTGGTGAGATGTGCCTCTGCTGGCATATTTGAAATACTGAACCGTTCTTAGGTAAAAGTTTGTTTACTTTGATTCTAAAAATTTGACAAGTTTGACTGGTTTCTTTTCTCTGCCAGCAGGTGGTGCCACAGCACAAATTTTTGGTTTTTCTTATTGAGCAGCTTTGAGGCTGTATTTATTTGGGGGCAAGCACTTTGCACTCTCCTCCCCCACTGCCAGAGAGGTTGTCAGTGCTAACATCACTGCCAGGGCCCTGGTGCCATCAGTGCTGCCAGTGTTGCCAGGATGTCACTGACGTCCTGTCTGTCACTGTTTGTGCTTGTGTGTGTGTTGTGGGGGAGGCTGGTGTTTTGGGCTCTACTGCAACTTCAGAGGGATGGTGGAGTTAGGGGTCACTGTAGCCACGGGCACTGCCTCCAGGGGAGCCTGGGTACCAGACGCTGCCACTCTTTTTGGAGCTATGCAGCAGGCAGTGATGTGGATGTTTCCTCAGTTCTAGCACCTCTACAAAGTATAAGCCACCCACCCTCAGATATAAAGATATATGGATTGCTTTAGTGATGTCTGCAGTCCAGGACATCCTTTGTTGGGCTGTGGATGTCCAGCTGGTTGTAACTTAAAGGGAAGAGACAAAGGAATCACACTGCCAAGGAATCATACTACCACATATGACCACAATGCTGAGGTCACATTGTGTTCTTGCCCATGACAAATGTCAAGGACTGGCCTGAGTAGGTGACCCTTCATCATTCAGTGTTGTGCTTTCTTGTGTTTTCCAGTAACTTGTGCAAAGTGAGTGCTTAGTCAATGTTTGCTAAATGAATGAATATTGCCTGCTACTACTTCTCTCAATTCTGCTTGTCAATACTACTTGACTTGACTTTCAAAGCCTAGATGAACACTCATTCTCAGAGAAGCCTTTTCTATTCCCCACCAGTCAGAATTCAGTGCTTCTCCCTCTTCCTTATGCAAACCTTACCTGTGTACCATATCTATAGAGCATTATTGTAGATACTCTCAGCAACATCCCCCGCCCCTCCCTGCCTGCAACAGAAACATAAAGGCAAACACACTGACCTTTTCCAGTTTCCCACAGGATTTGGCAGATAGTTATTCATTACATGTTTTCTTTTGCTCACACTATATTTGAAGAAATTGATACAAAGTCCTACAGTAAAATCCCTATACACCACATTTATGAAATAAGTATTTCTGGTTTTATACTTTTGCTGTAGATTTTTTAACCTTGTATTAAATAGACATATAACAAACACTATATTTTCTGAGACCAGTGAATGGTTTTTATAGTGCTTCAAAATAAATCTTTATAGCTTATTATCAAAATAGCTAACAGAAAAATATAAAAATAAATTTCATTCCTGGTGGGTTGGTAATTGAAATGCATAGTTTGAGGTCAAAGATGCTTTAGTTGGTTGAGGTGAAGTGTGATTTTCTATCAAATCAAAGAAAAGAATGCATGCTGGTTGCTGTGTCTGAGATGTTTTGTGGAACAGAGCTGACTTATAGCCAAGCTTTAGGTCAGTAACTTTCAGCCTTGCTTATTTAATTGTAAACCTGCTTTTGGAAATAGCTTTATCCTGTTTGCTATCGATGATCAATTTTTAGCTGCTATAATTTTCTCAGAAAACTGTATACCCCTTAAAGCACCTTATTTCTTTTTCATTTTTCCTTCCCTGTAAAGAAATCTTCCCAATTTGACCCTCGCTGAATTTCTCTGTTCTTTTTATTCTGCTTGCTTCAGGCAGAAAATAAACCAGATCACCAATGAACCATTTGGTGTGAGATGTACAGGTTTAAGTACTCCACTGAGTTACTATTTAAGGATGACTAATATAATGGATCAGAGTGAAAACATTAAAAAAAAAAAAAGATGTTCTTCTTTTTTAATTAAAAAACAATTCCAAATTAAATTTCATCAGTTTATAAGCATTTGAAATGCATTCTCATTTTCCAGCTGTTTGGTAAAAATAGGATTATTGCAATTCCTATGGGTCTTTACTCTTTCCTTAAGGACAATCTTTTTCCAGGATTCTGCCTGGTATTCATTGTCTCCCACTTGGGAAATCATGTGGTGGTAGTTTAAAGAAGAAAATGAGTAATCAGTATTCAAAAATACTTTTAAAAAATAGCTGATAGCTGTTTATGGTTTTGGGTAAACTTAAATGAAAAATGGAAAGGAGAATTAGATTTCTCTGGAAACTGTTGTGTTAGATTTACATGAGGAAGCACAAATCCGTGCTCCAGATAACAATTGTGCTATTCCTATTTACTGTACAGTTATAAACAGTCAAATGTTCACTGATGGGGAGGGCTTATGGTCCTGGCTGGATGCAGACTAGTATTGGCAAACACGACCTACATTTCCCCAGAGCTTTGCACTTCAGTCTTGATCTCAGATACCTCACCACAGAGTATGTATGCCCACCCCACATCATTTGCTCATTTTTTGTGAGCAGCCTTCGTAATGTAGAAAGTATTCATGGGGAGCTGGGCTGTGACCACCAAATTAACTTCCATCTGCAATGAAAGCCGAAGTTTTTCCCTCGTTGACAAATAAATTGCCTGGGGCTACCAAAACTTGGTGCCTTATTGTACAAGCAAATATCACTGAAATGATGACCAGAGATTTTTAAATTAGGTGGGCCTTGAGAAGAAGTGAACAATGAGAACAGTAAACCTTACTGCAGATATCTGGGCTCCCGAATCCCTGCCCCAGACTCATTTACCAGGAGACTATGGGTGGGGATTTATAGTTTTGGTTCATGGTGCTAGAATATATGATCCATACTAAAATAGTCTTGTCCTATGTATAAGTCAAAATTACAGAGTGCTTATCTTGGATAGCAAAGAGGGGAATTTGGATGGAAAATAAAATAATTGTGAAAAACTACTTACTTTTCTTTTTTTTTTAAGATTTTATTTATTTATTTGACAGAGAGAGAGAGAGACAGCAAGAGAGGGAATACAAGCAGGGGAGTGGGAGAGGGAGAAGCAGGCTTCCTGCCAAGTGGGGAACCTGAAGCCGGGCTTAATCTCAGGACCCTGGGATCATGACCTGAACCGAAGGCAGACCCTTAACGACTGAGCCACCCAGGCACCTCTATTTTTTAAAACCTTTAATTTGAGATTGTCTGGGACCAAGTAGAATCATGAGGAAGTCAGAAAGAAATGGGATAAAAGCAAACCTATTCTATTCCTTTCTTCAGCTTTTGCTTCCTATAGTTCTTTGGTGGATCTGGGCATAATCAGAGAGCAAGACTAGGGGAGTTCAGTTTTGGATTAGACCAAGTGTTCAAATCCAACATTTTCTTTTTTTCCTCTCAGACCTTGGGAATTGATATTATCTTGGAGTCAGACAGGTAAACTAATATATGCAGTGAAACTCGGAGAAAACATGAGCCTTATCATAGTGTAGAAGAAACACGCAAACTTATTTATTCACATATCACAGGGAAGTCAACAACTGGAAATGTTGGTTAAAATTTAGAAAGAAAATAAAAAATGCTCTGGCAGGGGTGGATTTATAAAGGAATTACTCAGAAAAGTATGACTTGATAGTTTTTGGTCTTAACAACACAGTCTTTATTGGTGATATATGCCTGTAGTGTGTCATATGCCCTTGTAAATTCTACTTTGTCAGTAATGTTAAGCTTTCAAGTAATTAGGATTAAAATGGATCTGCTTACGTATTTGGGACAGTATCTGAGGCATTTTGTTGCCCGTTTGAGCGTATTTATATGACCTATGATGAGGCCGCTCAAGGCTTTGACAAAATAAGAACAACGATATTTCTGTTTGAGAAATCGCTGTGACTCTCTGAAAGCAGTTTTCCTCTACAAAAAATTTTGTTCTTTGTTTTTTTTTTGTAAAATAACTCTGGCATTTACTCTGGATTGGCTTTGCTTTTTCTTAGCCATATGCACAAAGTTGAAAACCACCAAAGCAATTGTGGTTCTTGTCCCAAGCCAGGGAAGAGCTTCTCTATCTGAACTGCCTGTTTATGAACAAAGACAATTTGTATATTCAAAGGTGGGTTGTATTTTAGGAGGTTGTTTATATTGAACCACATACCTTGAGCCACTGTGAGCCACAGTTGAGCCACTGCGTACCACCTTGGGTACCTAGTGTAGTAAAAAAAAACGGTTTTGTTTTCTGTTGTATTTGCTGTGAAGCTGATGCTCCAGGCTTCATCTAGGTGATTTAATCTAGCCCTCAACTTGGGACCTCCAATTCAGATGGAAACTCTGAGATATATTATGAATATTGGCATGGTTGGTATTTGTGAAGCTACTGACATGTTTGCCACTTTGTGTCATTTGTACCTTTTTTTTTTTCTTTTTTTTGTTGGAGTGTTGTGTCTACTGTGTGTATTTTGATAAGTTACATTGGAAATAATACTTTATATCCTTCTGAACAGGGCCTGGGATATTTTTAGTCAGCCTGTATTCCATCACCTGTTCTAACTGAAGAACACATTCTTCAAGAGAAGACAGCACATACAGGGAAAGAGAAAGAGACAGAAGATATACATTGATATCAGTGCGGTTCATCCTAAATTTATAAGCCAAATTTGTATTATTTAAGGCATTTCTAAAATATTTTAATAGCTAAATTCAACAAACATTTATCAACAATCGCATGCCTGATGAGACAGATAAGTATTTCAGTTAATATGAGAGGAAACAAAAGACCCTGAAGGTGATTTTGAGTAGGGGTTGGATCGGGGTGCGGGGAGTACAGGTCTGGTCAGGGTTTATGACACCACAGTATCTCGTTGAAAATCTTAATTCAATCCATACTTTGATTCAAAGCTGTAGAAAATGAAACAAATAATTCCTACAGGGTGTCAAGGTGAAGTGAACCACCAGAGGAGATGTTATAAATGGGCTTTGAGGGCCTCTTATAGGCGTGGTTTGGAGATCAAACAGGTTATTGAAACTCTGTGACAAGAAAGGTTCCTTCCAACTCCCAGTGGCTGTAATCCTAAGGGGGACGCTCAGAGATTCTCAGTGGCTAGCCCAGTTTATTCTTTTATGGCTGCCCCATGGCAGCTACCATTGTACTTTATGAATACCCTGCCCATGGGTCAGTTGAGGGAACACATAAGTGTCATAATGCTATTTTTTCAGCAAACTTATATTCTGGTGAGGTACAGCACATTTCTTTAAATCCCTTAGGGCAATAAAAAATTTTAAAAAATTAAAAAAAATAAAAATAAATACCTTAGGGCACTGGAACTGATTTGAAGAAAAAAGGCTTTATTTTTTAAAATTTTAAAAAATTTATGGGGCACCTGGGTGGCTCAGTGGGTTAAAGCCTCTGCCTTCGGCTCAGGTCATGATCTCAGGGTCCTGGGATCGAGCCCTGCATCGGGTTCTCTGCTCAGCAGGGAGCCTGCTTCCCCCTCTCTCTCTGCCTGCCTCTCTGTCTACTTGTGGTCTCTGTCTGTCAAATAAATAAACAAAATCTTAAAAAAAATAAAATTTTTAAAAATGTTTAAAAGATTTTTATTTATTTGACAGAGAGAGAGAGACAGCTAGAGAGGGAACACAAGCAGGGGGAGCAGGAGAGGGAGAAGGCAGCTCCCCACCGAGCAAGGAGCCTGACACTAGGCTTGATCCCAGGACCCTGAGATTGTGTGACCCAAGTTGAAGGCAGATGCTTAACAACTGAGCCACCCAGGTGCCCCAGAAAAAAGGGTTTAAGGAAATTTTGGTAACTGGAAAGGTAAGTAAATAAGGGAACCTATGTCATGCCATGTTGGCATGGCAGATTTATAAATAACCCTGGCTTAAACATTATCTTGGGTGGAAAATAATTGTTGGATAATTTCTCTCCAATAGATTACTATCTGTTTAAGTATCAAACCTTCCTAGAGTGTCATAGGATGTAATCTGAAAGATCATTTTTATGTAAATACAATCATTTGCAGACATTCTTCTAAGTAATTTTATCTTCTTGTATCACATAATGAGTATCAATGAATAATTTAAAGCATATAAACCAATGCAATTACTATGGGTGCCAAAAGGTTTACAACTATTTAAAAAGAATTCATAGTGATGACTATTAAGTTGTGATTTTTTTCAAGTTGTTGGTTAAATTTGTCCTGTTATATTTAAACTAGTTAAGTCTTTGAATTTATAATGAAATTTGAATGAACTTTGAGACAACAGGTAGTTTTAAATTAAATGAGGCTCTTTAAATTGTCTGCTTAGCTTATTTATGATGTTCTAATCATGAAAGTAAGCACCCGCTCTTTCCCAAGTAATTTTTTTGAAGATGAGTTTGGACTGACAAATATCTCAAAGTCCAGCTCTTCATCCCAGGAGCCACTGGGAACTGCAGAGAGGTCAGACCCCCAGGCAGTCTGTCTTCTGAAAGCAAGCTCCCACTCCTGACTCCTGTTATTTTGGCACAAGGTAATTTATAAACACAAAGTTATTTTTTATGGTTTGAAAGACCAGGTTGAATTCATTAACACTGTGGCCTGGGAATTGACCCAAGCTTCATCCTACTTAGTAAAAGACAAAGCCAATGTGACACCAGCTAATTTTGTTTTAACTCATGTTAAAATGTAGCCTGAAAATGTTTCCAGACTACTGGAGCATTGTCTTCATGTTGCCACCTGTCTTTGACCCTGGTCTCCCTTACACCTGGGAAGCTTGTGGACTTCCTGAGGTTGGCAGGGGTGAGATTCATATTCAATATTCAGGTATTGTGCTTCAATCTTAAACATCACCAAATTTTGATAAGTTCTAGTATTAAAAGATGAAGTTTTACAATTTTCTCAGAGAGAGATCATCCTTAATTATTATTATCTTTTTAAGTAGGCTCCATGCCCAGTGTGGAGCCCAGTATAGGGATTGAACTCATGACCCTGAGATTAAGACCTGAGCTGAGAGTCAGACACGTAACCAAGTGAGCCACCTAGGTGCCCTCAGATCTTCCTTATTTTGATTATACCAGTTTGTTGTCTTTCTAAAGTGGGGGAAAAAAAATCTATCATTAAAATTAATGTTTAATATTTGTGAACATTGCCAGAGAAAATAGCAGATTAATAGTGAATTTGTAATTGTTGACCCCTGATTTTTATTAATATTTAGTACCAATTACTGACATTTATTGACCTACTTTGCACTTTATTTGCCTTGCTCACATTTCGAGTGAACAGTCTTTTGCTACACTGAAGTATGACAAAGTTGTAGTGTTCAAACTTGATGTAGTTGTTCTACCACTGAGATTAAACTACATTATTTTTCCCAAGAGAAACATTTTCCTCAATTTTGAATTTTTCTACTGTATTTATCTTAGATCTTTTAACCCATTACTATTTGTCCATGCCAATATCAAACATGAAATGAGCTAGATAAAATTTCCCTATTTTTAATTTTAATACTACAAATAATTATTTCATTTGTTCCATGAGAAGCATGATTTTTTCTAGGTGACTTGCCATCTTCACCAGTTTAAGAACTTCTGAAGAAAAAAACTGAACATTTTTGTTCTATATGTTAAGTGTTGGGGGTACAGAGTTGTGTGGAACTATGTGAACTAAAAACCAAGTAGGGTGGGCAAGTTTGGGTAGATTTATTCACAGCAGAGCATCATAAACTGACCACAGTGCCTGGTAGACAGAAACCGAATGCTGTATGCATAAGTGGTATAAAAAAAAACAAACCAATTTTTTTTTTCCTGGGACTGTTGGAGAAGACTGGAACTTGGTACAATTTGAGCTGGGTTTTGAAAAGCAACTGAGTTTTATCTCATGAATAAAATGGCAAAGGGCAATGTAGGAAGATGAAGTAACATTGGTAAGAAAAACAGAAGTGAAGATACAGAATGTGTTTCTGCAGCACACAGTGTTATGTGTCTTGGAACTTGCCTATTGTCCCAGAAATGGTGACCAGTACCTACTGCAGCAAACAATGTATGCTGGATTTCCTACTCATTATAAAGAAACCTGCCTCTGACTATTGAGATTCCCCCTAGGTTCCTAACAAGAAGCAGATAAGACACTTCTATAATCAAACTCCAGCCTGACATCCAGACATCTCCTGCCTGATCTAGATGAAAAGAGGACAGGGGAGGAAATGGACTGTTATTGGTGCCCTTGGCCTTGTGAAAATTTCAATGGTTGTAGACTACTCCCTTGTCTCCCCTAAGTGAATGGGGGTGCTCTGAGGGAATGTCTTGGATAGATGGAGGAGGCCTTCAGAAAAAAAGACAGTTGATTCCTTGAATGGATACTTCTTGAGTTGCAGGTATATTCTGGAACTGTCCCTAGAGAGAGAATTCTTAGAGGTGAGGGTTTTAACTGAGTATAGAGATGATGCCTGCTTCTCTAGAGATTTATGGAAATGGCAATCTTGGTAAAAAGAAAGGGCTATGGAACTGTGTGCCTTAGATGAAAATAATGGTATGTATATAGGTGTGTGGTGCCATAGGTTTTGGAAGGGCATGGAAGTTGACTTTGGTAGTTCCTATGTTTCCATATCTGAAGGGGAAGGAGGTTAGAAAAGAACGCAAGATTGTGAGAAGGACCATGGTCAGAGTTAAAAGAAGATGTGATGCTGAGAAAACCCTCCTCCCCTCTGTGCATGACCAGTTCCTGAGGATCTTTGTTTTCCTGATTCCAGGCTTTCCCATTCCCACCCCTTTACTAGGTCAACTAGGCTTGAAAGAGAAGGGGAGGAGATATCTAAGCTATGCCTTATTGTTATGTCTTTTCTGCCTTGAATTTTAATGTGGGGAACAGAAGCAAACTCCTTCAAACAAGAATGTGGACTGTGAGGGAGAAGGGGCGGAATTTTGAGTGGGAATATAAGATTGACATTTAAAACTGATGATCAAAACTGATCCTCAAGGGGCACCTGGGTGGCTCAGCTAGTTAAGCGTCTGCCTTCAGCTCAGGTCATGATCCCAGGGTCCTAGATGGAGCCCCGAATCCGGCTCCCTGCTCAGCTGGGAGCCTGTTACTACCTCTCCTGCCTGCTGCTCCCCCTGCCTACGCTCTCTCTCCCTCTCCTCTGTCACTCTCCCTCTCTCTCTGTCAAATAAATCAGTAAAATCTTAAAAGAAAATGATCTGCAAATTAGAGATTCAGACCAGTTAGCAGTACTGAAAAGTCAATATGGCAGTTGGGATGGGGGGTGGGGGACTTGACACTATTTTCTACCCCCAAAAGCTGAGAATCCTCAAATTTAACATGTGCAGTGTAAAAATGGGCCAGACTTAGAGTTCCAGTTTTAATTTAATTTTTTTTTTAAAGATTTTATTTATTTATTTGTCAGAGAGAGAGAGAGAGAGAGAGCAAGAGCAAGCACAGGCAGACAGAGAGGCAGGCAGAGGCAGAGGGAGAAGCAGGCTCCCGGCCGAGCAAGGAGCCCGATGTGGGACTCGATCCCAGGACGCTGGGATCATGACCTGAGCCGAAGGCAGCC
>ML109167.1:0-13885 GCA_003697995.1 Taxidea taxus jeffersonii
CAAATTGAAAATTAAAAAACCCTGCGTGGGCCAAACAAAATATGTCTGCAGGCTAAACCCAGCCAGTTTGCAGCCTCTGAACTGAAGGGAAGTCACAGGCTTCACAAATGAAATGCCGCCGGGGCACGCGGGCTCCGAACATCTCGGGTCAACAGAGAAAGGGGCATAAGTTCCTAGGACATTACCATGAAGAGATCAAATTCTTCTTCTCGTCGAGCAATCATTTGGTTCAGGGTCTCGTCGTCGGGCACTTCATCTTCTTCCTGGGGTCAAGAACACAAGGACTTAGCAGGCTTTAAGGAAGAGCTTGGACAAGTGGGGCAAGGTACCAAGGAGTCTCGTGGCTCTGTCCTGCAGACCACAGCCAGAAAGCGAAGACAACGGTCACTGGGTGTCGTCTTTGCCATCGTTATTTCGTGAGCCATTCAGACCATCCTTCCCGAGAAAAATCTGTTTGTAAAGCAAACATGGTACATGACCAAAAAAAACAGGGTTTTGGGGGTATGGATCTTGATTCTGTTACTTTTAAAACAAAGATGCTTAACGTCTCCCCACCTCAATGACCTCATCTGTAAAATGGGTATGACATTTACTCTGAAGAGAAGTTGCAACACTGAAGTACGGGAATGCACAGGGGAAAGTGCCTAACATAAATCCTTTTACTTCTCTTAATCTCAATCTCCACATAAGTGCTTATTTTCGAAGCCTTCCAAAAAACACAAATAGCGGATAGTTTGTGACTCGGCACAGAGCAAGACCTTAAAATTACACAGACAGGTCAGATACAGGGCCTTTAAGATACATATCATCAGTGTCTTTCAGTGGAAATTGTTATGCTAATGGTTGAAGCTGTGGACGGGACAATTCAGAATGTAGCTGTCACAACCCTCTCCCCACAAACTATCCTTAATCAAAAAAAATTAAATTAAGTAGAGAAAGCAGGTACCCAAGGGCTAACATTTTCTTTTTATATTGTGTTAGGCCAAGGCATGTGCTCTCTCGGCAAATTCCTCAGAAACCAAGTTCTCCAGCTTCCTAGAAATGTGATGACTTCCATACTTGAAGAAAAACATGATTTTAAAAGTTGGGCAGAAGCTGCAGAACTTACCTTCCAAAATTATTTTTATCATATGCTGGCTAAGCGTGCTAAAAATTGAACGGAGAATTTCAGTGTATTAGCAGGAGGAGGAAAGAGGAAAACCCAGAACTTCAAACATCCAATTTCCCAAATTATACATTCACAACGTGGCACCTTGTTCTAGAAACAGTGTGAGTGGACGAGCCACTTAAATGAGATAACTCGGGCGCTTCCCATGATAATGTCTGACGTGCTGTGTTAGAAATGAATGCATTTCCATAATGCAAAACTCTAATGATTCAAGCTAATAATTACTTCTAAAAAAGCTTTCTAGGCTAGTTCATCTCTAGACTGATTAAAGTCAATTTGTCTCAATATTCTATTTCATCTGACAAAGACTAGCTGGCAGGGGGCTGATACTTTACCATACAAAGAATCTGGTTAACGGATCCTTTGGTGAAAATGTGCTCTGCTTTGCCCACTCTATACTCAGAACCCCATAGTGTCCAGTCATTGTCTACACAACAGGGGGCTCCGACTTCCCCGTGCCTAGGATGAAAAGATTCTCTTATGGGGCACCTGGTGGCTCAGTGGGTTAAGTCTCTGCCTTCGGTTCTGATCATGGTCTCAGGGTTCTGGGTTCGAGCCCCACATTGGGCTCTCTGCTCAGCAGGGAGCCTGCTTCCCCACCTCTCTCTGCCTGCCTCTCTGCCTACTTGTGATCTCTGCCTGTCAAATAAATAAATATAATCTTAAAAAAAGAAAAAAAGATTCTCTTGTAAACTGGCAAGAAGACTTAAAGTGGCCTTGTCTTCCCAGAGACCGGAATGCCTGGGAGGTGGGCAAAATCTCTTCCTGGACTCTTTGTGCCTTAGTCCTTCCTGGCCTGTCAACCAGGCAGATAGTGGCCTTAACATCTGGTACCAGAGGCCTTGACTGCAGTCTGTCAGTGTCCCCAAACATCTTCATATCCCGAAGGCCACCCAGAAAATGGTACCATGCCCGACACACCCACAGTCTGGAAGGAGCTTGGAGCCCCAGCAAGACTGCTCGTAATGATCCCACTCCAGCCTCCACCACAATGGCCCCCAGGGCTGGGAGATACTGACATCTCCCCGCAGCCTAAGAGGAATGGAAAGTTCCAGGCTACCTTGCACCCCATCTAACCCAGGCCAGCTTCTGTTTTCACAAGGCCTACACAAAATAAATGAAGCAAAAACACAGTGGAGGCCTTGGGCTGAATGTCAGCTCTGCCCACACCTGCTTTGGGACTGCATATATCGCATGTCCCCCTTTCTTTTACATTCCCAGGTGTGGGGGTGCCTGGGTGGCTCAGTGGGTTAAAGCCTCTGCCTTCGGCTCAGGTCCTGATCCCAGGGTTCTGGGATCGAGCCCCACATCGGGCTCTCTGCTCAGCAGGGAGCCTGCTTCCTCCTCTCTCTCTCTCTGCCTGCCTCTCTGCCTACTTGTGATCTCTGTCAAGTAAGAAAATAAAAAAAAAATCTTAAAAATTTACCATGGTATTACATTCCCAGGTGTGTAAACCGTAACAACAACAACAACAAAATCACCATAAAACCTGATTCTAAATTAGTACCAAATATTCAATTTCAAGAAATCGAACCTGTATCACATATTCAGTTTCAAGAATCAGAGTGGTGAACTATTCGAGATCAAAATTTTAAAAATGCATGTCAAGGTAGGAATGCATGTGCACACCTACTTTTCATTATCTTAATGAAATCTCATACGTAACTCATCAAATATAGAAGACTAACAAGTTAGGAAGAAGCACCCTAGAAAAATGCTCTTCAGTGTGCAGAAAGCTTTATTTCAGGATTCATTTAAATATCAAGATCTACTTCACATTTAAGACTGTTTCAGGAGAAAAAAAGTACAGGAGGCTTTTAAAAGAATTTGCCTTATAATTTATAGGAGATTTCAAAAGCCTATATCCTACAGAAGGCAAAGTCAAGCTCTACCTAATATATGCAACGAGAAGAGTGCTCCGCTGGGTGCTGTGCGGTCAACCCACTCTTCAGTTTATAAATAAGGGGACATCAAACCAAACATGTCCATCCCAAGACAACCTGTGATAAGGACGGGTGCTGGAATTTTTGTGCAGTTTTCTAGACTACACAGGAACTATGTCTTTCAATTTCTTTCAAATCCATTTGGGTTGAAAATTTAGTACAGAATTACTAAAACTGGCGGGACGCCTGGGGGGCTCAGTCGGTTAAGCATCTGCCTTCGGCTCAGGTCATAATCCCGGGGTCCTGGGATCGAGCCCCAGCTCGGGCTCCCGGCTCAGCGAGGAGTCTGCTTCTCCCTCTTCCTCTGCCCCTCCCTCCTGCTCATGCTCTTTCTCTCTCCGCTCTCTCTCTCAAATAAATAAATAAACTCTAAAAAAATGTTGCCCAAACTGGCAATCTAAAAAACAACAAACAAAAAAGTCATGACCTGAAGACCCCCTTAGAGAAACACAAGCAATGTGTTCTTTGAACCTTGCCTAGGAAAGAGAGGTTCTTTACCTTTATCTTTTTTTTTTTAAACTGGTCATTTTCTCAGCCTTTGGTTGGCTTTTAAATTGGGGGGTAAAAGTCATGCTTTCCAAGTAGGAGTAAATAGGTCAAGGTGGTTGTGAGGGCTTGTTCTACAAGCATACTGAGGTGCTTAATCAAAAGGCAAAAGACAACAGAGGGCCCCAGGGGATGGCAGAGAGAAAGGGTAAGAAGGGGCCCTTCCTCCCCAGGGGTCTTGTCTCACAGTCTGATTTTGTCCCCACCAGCCTCCTGCCCAAGGGGCCGGTCTGTAGTTCTGCGTGCGCCCTACAGAGGGCAGTATTTACAACACGATCCAGCCCCACGCCTGGGTTGCACCTCTGGGGAGAAACTTGGGAAGAAGCCTGTCCTGGCTGAGCCCCTTGGTCCCTCTAGCAAATGCTTCCCAAGGCCCTGCCTTGGATAACTTTCAGAGGCTTTCTGGGCTTGGGATGGCAGATAGCAGCTAATTTATTCATTTTAATTAACGTCAGCCCAGGAAATTCTTTAAAGAACAAAGAGGTCATTCTTAATCCTCCCGAGACAAAAGGTCACTATCGGATCTTATGCACTCGGCTTTCTGTAATACCTCATTTTCCTCCTCGTGCTCCAGGATGGCCTGCAGGAACGCCCTCCGCTCGTGGCTCGAGGACTTCTGATCGAACATGCCGGCCTGGATCACCTTCTGATCCACGTTCAGCTTGTACTTGGCAGCGGCGAGAATCTTTTCCTCCACGCTGTTCACAGTGCACAGCCTCAGCACCCGGACCTCGTTCTGCTGACCGATGCGGTGAGCTCGGTCCTGTGCTTGCAGATCCTGTGCGGGACAAGGACAGGCCGTGAGCGGCACCCGTGCCCACGAGTGGAGCCTGCCCTGGGCGGGAGGGAGGTCTATGTCACCCAGCCGCGTGCATCAAAGATTCTGCCTTCATTGCTCGTTCCTCCCTAACGGAGGGAAGCCGGGCTCCGCGGAGCTCCATTCACCATCAGCCTTAGCCCCCAACTAAACAACAAAACAAAACTCAATACACTTGATGTCAGAATTAGGACTCTGGTATTACCTACAAGTGACCTTGTAGGTAATACATGGACGCTAGGATCAAGTGTTCAAGAAGATTTTAAAAACAGTCATGAATTGCACGCATGCACGCACGCACTGCACATATAGGGGTTGCTCAGGGGACAGATCTCCTGGCATCTAAACCCACCAGAGACGCAATCTTCAGCTTGAGGAATGAAAAGGATTGCTAGTGTAATGCTAAACGGGTCACATTTTGGGGGGCAGAAATCTGGCAGTGTGGACCAAAGGTGTGATAACTGGGTATGGTCCTTGACTCCCCGACTTGGACTTCCGGCAATTTATCCTATGGGAATAATCACGGATGCGTACTAAGATTTACAAATAAGGGTGTACCTCTCGCTGTTAAGTATTATTTACAATTTTTGAAAAGCAGAATTAAATAAAAAAATCAGTAATAACAGATTGGTTAAAATAATTAGTCTTTGTAATGTGAGCACCATATACTATATACTGTTTAGTACCATACAAAGCAACTAGAAATTTAGTGACACAGAGCTATGGTAAGTAAAAACTACAAGTTACAAATGAGTAGGTACATGAGGACCCAGACCAAGAAAAGGCAGGAGGGGACATGCCATCGATATTGACATTCCCAAGTAATGAGAGAACAATTACTATTAAATTTTCCCCCTTTTGTGTTCAAATAGTTTAACTTTTTTTTTCTGCTTTAAACATATATTACTCTTAGAAGAAGAAAAAGGTTTTAATGAAATCTCAATAAGAACCTTCCCTAAACCTGAGGCCAAGTTACCTGGTTTTAATGCTACACAATAAAACCTTCTTAGTCTGTCACTTTTACTCCTTCTGGCCCAGGTGACCGTCTTTGCGCCCATACTAGGTAGTGATTTCCATGTGTCCCTCATCAGACCTGTTTACATTTTTAGGCCAAAAGTCTGTGCCTTGTATCCTGCATCCCGATTTTACACAGAGCTGATACTCCACAGCTCTAAGCTCATCCCGTGGACCACGTGAGGTTCCTGGTCGTGCATGTGGCATATGTGACAACCGGTCAAAGTCCACCCAGGAGACCACCCCCCCCCAAGTCTTTGCTGCAGGGACCTCTATGATTACAAACTTAATGAGGCAAAAATTGTTCCTCAGAAGATGTCTGAATAATGTTAAATATCAGACAACTGACCCATGAACGTAGCTAGCACCCATCCAGATTCGATGATTTTCCAAAGAGGAGAAAGTGAGGTGGGTAAGTGAAATCCAAAGTTGGGGGGGGGAGGAGGCAGAGCCCTAACCATCATTTATAAGACCTTGGTTCAACCATCTCGCTCAACGCACACTCACCAGCATGGTGAGGCAGCGACCAAGATAGCGAGTTGTGTGCTGTCAACCTCTGGGTTATCTTCTAGAACAGGGGTCAGGGAACAGTTTCTGTAATGGGCCCAAGAGTTAAGTTTCTATGAATAGTAAATATTTTAGGTTGTCGGGCCCAGAGCAAATAATCGGCACCTGTTCTCACCAAAAAGCTGATCATCATCTTTTTCTTCCCCTATTTTACATTTTTCTACTTAAAAATGGGGAAAAACCATTCTCAGCTCAGAGGAGTTACAAAAGTCCCCAGGTCTGAGTTTGCTGACCTCTACCCTAGAAGATGCTGATAAATTAAGATCCAGGTGACAGAAGACTATGACAGGCAAGGAAGCAGAGGGCCTGGGGCATCTACAAAGGGGGTCTTAAGTTCATGAGTCCCTGCCAGCTGGCTGCAGTGAGGGGTTCTGTTGGGTTTTGTTTTGCAGGGCTGGCAGTGGTGTGTTGTGGCTATAAAGCCATTTATCTATTTGGAAAACAGAAAAAATTATAGTGTTTCTAGGCTGAAGCAGTTCATGGAATGTAAGCTTGTGAGTCTCTAAGTCAAAATGGGGAGGGGGTGTATATGGTGACAAAGAAATGCGTGCTGTTACTGGATGGATTCTTCAATACTTCTGAGGTCTTAGGGATCAGACGCTTCATCATGCTAAGCAGGTGTGATCGTACCTGAAGACAAGGACCTAGTCTGAAAAGAGGGCCTCCAAGGTAACAGTCTGAACAACTCAACCCCAGCTCCATGGGCCAACAGTAAGGGCACCAACCCATGTTTCCAATCCACAATTTGGAAACGAGAGCCTCGGTAGTCCCACAGGACTTTACTGCTAACGCCACAGGTGCATGTTCTACCTTTACTTCTAACAAGAGCCCCCAGCCAGCGACTTGTATGCCTCTCCCATTTCAGTCTGTCAACTTCTGTCGAACAGAACCACTATTTGGTCAATATTCAATATGCCTTAATTTTGACTCAACGTGACAAAGAATTACTACAAATGCCCCCTCCCCCGCCAATGCATGCTGAACGAAGATGGTAAAAAGAGCTCCACAACTTTCACCTTGGGGACCATGCGACCTTTATGCAGGGGCACAGGGTGGAAAGAGCCCAAAGCCAGGATTCACACCCAGACAGACATGGACAAGTTGCTACTGACCGGTTTCCCTACGTGGAAGGTATTTCGAGAACTAGGTACGAAATTTGCGAACTGCCTTGTAGCATCTAGCGGAGTTTGCTGCTTAATGAAAGTTAGTTCCTTACCTTGTATATGGAAAATCAATATCACTCAAAGATCACTGACTTCTGAAAATGAAAAAAAAAAAAAAAGTTCTGCCCAAACTAATATCCACGTTTAAGTGAAGACATGAAAAATATGTTCAGCCCAGTTCCCCGATTCAGGTAGCAGTGAAATCTACCCATGGCAGATAAAAATATTTGGAGAAATATATGGCCCACGGGCTGGGAACCTGTAGTAAATTAGACTAGAGGAAGTCTGAGGTCCTGTGTGTTTTGTTGCCCAAGTTTTAGTTCAAATACAGGGAAAGGTGAATGAATTGTTCAACGCTCATGCAATTTACTTGATTCTGGAGTTCTCCCTTTAGTTAATGGTTGTAAGCTGGGGTCTGTGTGTGTGTGAGAGAGAGAGAGAGAGAGATGGAGGGGAGAAAGGTGGGGGGAGTCAAAGAGACAGAGAGAGAAGGAGAGACAGAATGGGGAAGAGGGAAGGAAGAGACAGAGGGAGAGAGAGGGGTGGATGGAGAGAAAGAGAGACAGGCACGACAGCCCAGCATCCTTTCCCTGGTTAATCAGCATGTCTAGAGGTAGTGAATGCCCTGGCACTTGGAATCCACCCTGTGCCAATGCAGGTGGTCAGCCGAGAAGCCACAGATGTATTTACCTCCAAAGACAAGATCCAGCGAACCCTCCAATCACCTAGAGACAAGCTAGTATTTTTTTTTTCCTCAGGAAAGACTTAGGTAGCAGTTGTAGGGTGATGTAAAGCACCACGAACTCCCTGGGGAGGAGAAGAATCACATACTCCTCCCCCGGATGCCCAGCAGAGCCTCAGTGCCTGTGGGCCTGCAACCACTCTTGAAACGCGGGATGGACGCTGAGTCCCCAACAGTGAACAGGGAAACTGCAGGTCTGCCACGGGAGTAAGAATTCCACCTGTGCCCGGGGAACGCAACGTGGGCTACAACAACATAGAAAAGATATAAAGATGTTTCCCAAAGACTTGGAACTAATATACTCTGTGCTGGTGGCTCCCGAACCCTTTCCAAGGTCTGGATGTTTCCAGAGAAACGTTCTTTACTGCATCCATGTAGAATGGCTGCGGGGCACTGCAGGGGTCCATGGCCGTGGCCTCCCTGAGGCTCGAAATCACCGGTCTGAAATCAGTGGCCCTCAGCTAGGAGAAAAACGATGCAGAATCTCTGGGGAGCTTTTTGAATGCCTCCACAAGTCTGGGAAGCACCTGCAAAACGGGGCGTGAGGTGGCAGGGAATGGGAGGCAGGCGTGTGTGCTTTTTTGAAAAGCTCTCTCGTAGTTCTGTGCGCCCTGCAACCATTCCATGCCCCAAAGGATCCCGTAAGCCTTTTTGTCCCAGTCTGCACCGTGACCCAGTGAGGCTACCGCTCGGCGTGTTTGCAGTGGAGGAAACCGAGGCGCAGGCCGCAGCCCGGGTGAAACTGATGTACGCTTCCCATCCCTATGGGAGCGCTGTGGTCTTCCCATCTTCTGTTCTGAATTCACATGTGCTCCGAAATGAATCAAACCAAACTGGGCAGAACATCATTCTACCCAATTCCGCATGAGCAGGTGCACTCCCTCCACAGGTCAGGGAGGCAACCCCAGGAGAGCCACAAGGGACCTATTCTCTGGGGCGTTTGCAACCATCAAAGCCCGTCTCTAAAAAGGAGTATGTTGACGTGTATATTGACCGGGCTCAAAGAACTCTGTAGTAGATGCTCCTGGGGTAGTCTTTGACGGCTTTGATGGCGATTTTAAACAAAACACACAGACTAAAAGAAAAACTACTAATTGTATACAAATATACTAATTGTTTGACCCTCAGGAACTTACGGCTTCTGGGGACTCGTTTCCTTGCCCGGAAAGGTGCATTTAGGGACATCAACAACCGCACAGGGTTGGGAAAATGGAATGAACCAACGCCCATAAATAGGCCGGCCCAGAGTGGGGTCTAATAAATGTGAGTTGTTGCTGTTTTTGCTTCGGAGCCTTTGTGATTTATCCCGTAACCAAACATCCTTTGCTTTGGGGTCAGTCCCAGGAGATGGGCTGAAAATGGAGCAGAAACTGAGTTTTTGGACCCCAAACTGGGGCTTTTCAAAGGCACATGGGAGGCACATGGATGACGTCTCGCTACCTCCCCCCGAGGGAGGCAAGCAAACAGCCCTCCTGATGTGCAAGGCCGTCTCCCCTCTGGAGCAATGGCTCCGTTAGAAATGTGCTCTTCCCCACATGTGAATGATGACACCGCTAGTCTTTCAGCCCCCGTAGTTCCAGAAGGGACGCTGGGACACCCTCGTCAGAGACAGACAGACCTGGTGAGGATTCCAGTCGCTGTCAAAGATGACCACGGTATCCGCTGCCTGTAGGTTCAAGCCCAGGCCGCCGGCTCGGGTGCTCAGCAGGAAGATGAAATACTGGGACCCGGGCTCGTTGAATTTCTTCAGCAAAGCAGCGCGGTCCTCAGACTTGGTGGTGCCTGGGGGTGTAAGAAAAGTAAATTTGCCAATGAACTCCCACCCGAAAATGGCACCGAGCTAGAGAGATTGACTGGCCTCCTGGAGAAACAGATGCCTGCTGGCATTAGTGAGGTAATCCCTTGAGGGTTTGTTTGTTTTTTTTTTTTCCTTTTCGAAAGGAACTTCGGACATTTTGCAATTAAGAGAGAGAGACTTTTCTCAACTCAAGAAGGAAGACTGTCTACTACCCATTGTTTCAAAATGCTGGGTTTAAACACTTAGGATTGAGTGTAACTCCACAAATTCCAGAACATTCTCACATTAACCTAAAACTTAATGAAAACATTTTCTAGATTTCTGTGCTTTAAAATGCCAAATAATTTTTAAAAGCCCACCTACCTAAACACACACACACACACACACACACACACACACGCCTACAAACACTACTGTATTGGTTTAAGGCAATTTGACCAAAGGGCATTTAGAGGGACAACTTGTTGATGTCAAGAGGGTGGGGAAAAAAGCGAAACCGATTTCCACTGCGTTTTACTGTTTGGATTGCTCCTGAGCGTGATCTGGCTGGAAAAAACCCCACAAAACCTGAAAGGAATATTTTTATCCCAATTAGCAAGACCCGAAGCCGCAATAACCCCATGGATAACCAGTACACATATATGGAAGCAGTTCAGCTGCTCTGCACAGGCACATTCTGCCCCGCTGAGTTCAGAGTGCAGACCTGCGACCCAGGGGGCCTGAGAGGACTCCACAATGGTGGGGGCAAGCGGAGAGCGCCAGACCCCAGAGCAGGGCGATCAGGGGCAGGGCCTGATGTCCCTGCACCTGCCTCCCAAATTAGCCACTCAGCCACGGGTGTTGTAATGTCTTTGGGGGCGGGGGGGGGGGGGACTGCTGCAGAGTTTTGAGAGAAGCTTTAGGCTGCTGGGAAGCAGATATGCGTGTCTTGGGAGAGTCCCCAAACATCTGCTATACAAATATTATTTCTACGTGGTGTTCTTTTTTTAAAGATAAAAACATACCAGCAACTTATTATCAGAGGATTAAAACATTTCAGTGAGGACAGCTTAGGAAATCACGCTACCCTGAGGGTCAAATACCCAAACGCAGCGGGGGAGGGGCAGGGGGAGAGGGAGAGGGAGAGGGAGAGCTCTTCTTCCTGTGAATAAAAATGGTAAGCACCCTCCTGAGGAGGAGGGGAAAAAAGAACCCAATTCCCCATATATAGCAAATGGGGATTAGGACCAAGGGGCTTTGGGGGTTCTCCTCATTAAACAAAGCAGCATTCTGGAGAGCTCATTTTGCTTTCTAAATGAGATTCCCAGTTTACCCACCTGGTCAAATCCTGCAGGAGAAACGGGAAAGAGTTTACACTTTTTTGGCGGCGGGGGCGGGGGGGGGGCACTAAATGTGCTGAGTGAGGTCTCCACTCTGTGGGGCTCTTTTTTTTTTTTTTTCTTTCTCTTTTCATTTCAGCGTTGGCTTTCTGAGCCCACGGTGACCTGTTTGCTCGCGATCCTAATGGCAGACGAGCTCTGTGGTGTCGTGAAGCCTGCTTGCTGCTGTCGTCTTTCCAGGTGCAATCATTAAAACAAAATGACTCAGGTGCAGTCACCATTCACATGATTTACCTCTGCCTTAAGCCAGAGGGAAAGCCACAGAAGCAATGGCAACGGCAAAAACGTTTCCAAAGTGAGGGGAAGGAGGAATTTCCAGAGACAAGGACGTCCATTTCGGGACAGCAGGGTACAGTGAATTACAAGTTGGGTTTTAAATCCACTGAAAACCAATCGGCTACGGGCCACATGCATTAAGCTATAAACGAAAGGGGCTCGGGGATATGCCTCCTGGTGATGAAAATACCCCTAGAGGCAAAATAAAGCATTGGAAAACAAAAGAAACACCAAAAGGACTTGGTCAAAGGAGTTTTCGGGTCCCCTCCGCCAGGTAACAGCAGAGGCTAACCGTGTGTCTGGTGTGGATTCACACTAAGTAGCCGGGAACGTGATGAATTTTCAAAGCCAGAAAAATCTATGATTAAGTTACGTTTCCTGCAAAAAACGATGCCCTTTCTAAGGACGAGGCTCAGAATTTGCTGGGGTACCATTCCCATCAGTCACAGGTTCCCCAAGTCAAGATCTTTGCTCATCGTCAGCAATGTTGGGGAGAGCGCCTCAGGGCGACCCGGAGTGCTGTCGGTTTACCCCCAGAGCAAATAAACGCTCCTTGCACGCGGCACAGGACCTCACGCGCTCGGGAGGAGCGTCAGCCCCACGCGCTGTTAGACTTCGGAGGTAGGACGCAACCAAGAACACAACTAATCGCAAGTGCGATTGTGTTGAAAGTTGCAGAATGTGCCAGAAGGAACACGCTGCCAGGCTTTCACGATTACTAATTTTAACTCAGTTTCAGCTGCCTTGGGGAAATTTGGTCTTCTGGGATGTAGCTGCACCACTTGGTCTCACTCAAAAATCATTTCCAGGGAAAACAAAGACTGTAAGGGGACAGTGTGGCCAAATCTGTCCACGCAACCATAATCTTTGCGGGGCGGGGGGGGGGATCCGTGTAGCTGTCATTGAGTGATTTTTTTTTCCCCCCTGAGGTCAAAAATGTGAGACCCCCAATTCAGCAACGGAAATCTGAAGTCATTTTGCAGACGGGGGAAGAGGCAGGTGGCTGGAGGCTGGGGCACCTGTGAGTGTGGAGACTGATCGTCTGCCATCGACTCTCGCCGGCGCCTCCACAAATGGCTGCTGTTTCTTGTGCGCAGAAGCCTGTACTGTGTTCTCAACTCCACTGGTAACATTTTATTATGAAGGTACATTTTATTACGAAGCTTGTCTACCTGTTGTCTCCTCCAGCCTAATGGTGAGGGCCCTGAGGACAGGAACACAGCTCGTAATCTCGATTCAGCTCATCACTTTTAAAAATTCTGAGTAAGCTCGAAATCATTCTTGAAATGCCGCCACCAGGACAGCAGCCTGCCTGCCCGGAGAGGGGGCGTAGCTCCCTGGTCTGCTAAAACTGATTCTGAACTAAGCTGGCATCAGAGAGATCGAGGTTAGAACCTGGCTTCGCCGCTTGCGTCATGCGTAAGTTTGCAAGTGTCTCTAAGCCTTTGTTTTCCCATCTGTGAAATGGGGATCCTATTCATACCTTGGTAAAAGGGGGCAAAAGTAGCTTGTTTGCCGAGAACATTAAATCAATAACACACGTGAAGCTCCCTGCTCGACAGCCCACACGCAGCAGGCATCCCATCAACGTTACCTTTTATGACAATTATTACTAGTAATAAACGGAGACTGCCCACCAGCAGCAGCAACCTGTGAAGGAGACTCTCTCAAGCTGCCTAGAAAACACAACAGAGATTTGCTTCAAGGAAAGCACTTCCTGCCAGCTTCCCAGACTCGGCTATTCCAAGGCTGCAATCCTCCAAGAGGGGAGAGGCTACATGAAAAGCCGAGTGAAACAGCAGCTAAGCGGGACCCCGGGATGCCCCTCACCTGGGCAGCAGGGAAGGCGGGCTTGCCCTTCGGAGGGGTGTCGACCTTGCCCCTCACGGAGAAGGGAGAGTCAGGTCAGAGGACAAAGGATGAGACGTAGTGGGGGAGATTTGCCAAAAGAGGCAGAACTGTGTCACGAATTCAAGAAGGAACATTGACCTAGCCATGCGTCTGTCTGCAGTGACTTTGGGGGAGAGGGGTAAAAAAGTTTTTTCAAAATCAAGTCCTTCTGAGGTATAATTAGTTCAAAAATTAATAATACCCTAGAGGTAGCCATACCCCATATGCCATAAAGAGAATTCATTTAAAAAATATAAAATATATAAATATTAAAAATACATAAATACATACAAGTACATTTATAATTAACATATATTAATATAATAACACGTATTATATAGTATATAGATAATAAGTATATAAATTAAGTAATATTAAATATATAGTTAAGTATATAAATAAAAAATACAAATATAAATATTAAAAATAAAAATAAAAGAGGAGGGCAAGTCTGAGGTTGGTGTGTGTTCAGTTCTATCTAATTAGTGGCAACCAGCAGCACAGAATGTCGGACTGAACATAAAACAAAACCTTTTATTTATTTATTTTTGGCTTTGTTTTTAGTTTTCTTTTTTTTTTTTT
>ML109168.1:0-24147 GCA_003697995.1 Taxidea taxus jeffersonii
TGGGACCTGAGTCCACGTTGTCCCCGTGAGGTCTTCACCCCAGTTTAGCCTCTGGAGTGATGTCCCTCCGTGGATCCGACTTTTAAAAGTTCTGATTTTGTGCTCCGCTGCTTGCCGGGAGCCGGCCCCTCCCCCTGGGGTCTATCTTCCCGTCGCGTTGGATTCATTTCTCCGCTGGTCCTACCTTTCAGAAAGTGGTCGATTTTCTGTTCCTAGAATTGTTGTTTTTCTTCTCTTCGATCTCCTGTTGGATTTGTAGGTGTTCGGAATGGTTTGATAGGCTATCTAGCTGATCTCCTGCTGGCTGATGTCATCTCAGCCTCCTACTTCTCTGCCATCTTGACTCCTCCTCCTTGTTTTTCCATTTTTATTCCCTAGCATTCTCTCTCTCTTATTTAACCAGCAAAGAGATGGCTCTATCCCAAACTTTATTTCAAACTGTGACTTGTAATTAGTCCCCCAACCCTTTTTTCCTCTCTTTTCTTATTGTACGTATTTGTGTGTGTGTGTGTGTGTGCGTGTGTGTGTATGTATGTGTGATAACTCTATAATGTTTAGTTCTCTTGTGTCTATGTTCAGATATCTACCATAGTCAAGATCAGAGAACTTCAGGTGCCTGGGTGGCTCAGCCAGTTAAGTATCTGCCTTCAGCTCAGGTCATGATCTCAGGGTCCTGGGATCGAGCCCAGCATCAGGCTCCCTGCTTGGTTGTGAGTCTGCTTCTCCCTCTACTCCTCCCACCTGCTTGTGTTCTCTCTCTCTGTCTCTCAGATAAATATATAAAATCTTAAAAAAGAGATCAGAATACTTCTGTCATCATAGAGATTGTTGGTGTTGCTCTTTTATAAGATGCCCCTGCCCTTACCCATCCCTCCTAGCCCCTGACAGCTACTAACATTGGTCATTTCAAAATGTTATATGAATGGATTTATACAATATGTTACCTTTTGAGATTTATTTTTCACTCATCATAATTCCCTAAAGATTGGTATATATCAATAATTTGCTTCTTTTTTTTTTTTTTAAAGATTTTATTTATTTATTTGTTAGAGAGAGAGAGAGTGAGCACAGGTAAATAGAGTGGCAGGCAGAGGCAGAGGGAGAAGCAGGCTCCCTGCCGAGCATGGAGCCCGATGTGGGACTTGATCCCAGGACGCTGGGATCATGACCTGAGCTGAAGGCAGCTGCTTAACCAACTGAGCCACCTAGGCATCCCAATAATTTGTTTCTTTTAAATGCTGAGTTTTTTCCCATAAGATGCTTATACCACAGTTATTTTAACCATTCACCCATTGAAGGACACCTGAGTTGTTTCCAGTTTTTGGTTATTAGAAATAAATCTGTGGGACGCCTGTGTGGCTCAGTCTCTGCCTTCGGCTCAGGTCATAATCCCAGTCCTGGGATCAAGTCCCAGATTGGGCCCTGCTTCTCTCTCTGCCTGCCACTCTCTTAACTTGTGTGCTATCACTCTCTCTCTCTCTGACAAATAAGTAAAATCTCTAAAAAAAGAGAGAGAGAGAGAGAGAAGAAAGAAAGCTGATTTGAACATTTCTGTACAGATATAGTTTTCATTTCTCTAGGATAAACACCAAAAGTGTAATTGCATGTTTATTCTTAGGAGAAATGGTCAAGCTACTTTCCAGAATGGTTGTACCACCTTACATTCTTGCCAGTGCATGGGTGATCTGGTTTCCCTACATTCTCACCAGCATGTTGTTTTGTCACTATTTTTTATTTTAGTTATCCTGACAGGTGTGTAGTGATATAGTTTTAATTTGCACTTTCCTGGGAGTTAATAATGTTGAACACCTTTTCATGTGTTAATTGTCATCTGTACATTCTCTTCAGTGAAATGTCTGTTCATGTCATTTGCTCATTTTCTAGTTGGGTTATTGATTTACTGCTAAGTTTTGTAGCTTTTTATGTATTCTAGATGTCAGTTGCTTCTTGGATAGGTGATTTGCGAATATTTTTTTCCTATTGTGTAGCATGTCTGTTCTTTCTCTTCACATAGTCTTTCTGAAAGCAAAAGTTTTTAATTTTCTTGAAGTTTAATTTATGGATTTTTCCTTTTATGAATTATGCTCCTTGGTGTCAAGCCTAAGAACTCTTTGCCTCGCGCTAGAGTCCAAAGATTTTTCTCTTTATTTTCTAAAAGTTTTATAGTTTTATGTTTTACATTTAAGTCAGTGACCCATTTGAGTTAATTTTTGTATGGCTATGTGGCTTAGTTTGAGATTTTTTTCTTTTGCCTGTGGATGCTTAATTGTTGAAAAGTTTATCCTTCCTCCATTTGGTTGTTTTTGTGTCTTTGCCAAAAACCAGTGAAGCATGTTTGAGTGGGTCTACTTTTGGGTTCTCTATTGTGTTCTATTGACCTATGACCTATCTCTCCACCAACACCACATTTTCTTGATTACTGTAGATAATTGGTAAGCCTTCATATTGAATAGAATGATTCCTCTCACTTTATTTTTCTCTGTCAAAATTGCTTTAGCAATTCTAGGATCTGTGCCTTTCCATGTAAGTTTTAGAATAAGTTTGTCTATGTCTACAGAAAAATGTGCTAGTATTAATAGGAATTGCATCAAATCTATAGATCACTTTGAGGATAATTGCAATTATACTATATTGAGATTTCCAATTCATGAACACAATATATTATTTATTTAGGTTTGATTTCTTTCATCACCATTTTGTAATTTTCAACACACAGATCCTGTATATGTTTTAAATATATACATACCTAGGTGTTTCATTTTCTTTGAAGCAACAATAAATGGTATTATGGTACAGTTTTTGCATGCTCAATGTTAAATATGTATTTGTTTTTGTGTGTGTGTGTTTATCTCGCATCCTAGAACCTTGACAAACTCACTTATTAGTTCTAGATAGTCATGTTATCTGCAAATAGAGATAGTTTAATTTCTCGTTTTCCATTCTGTTTGTCTTTTGTTTCTTCTTTTTGCCTTCTTTCGGTGACTAGAACTTCTAATAGTACAATGGATAAGAGTAGTAAGAGTAGATGTCATAGCCTTGTCTGCAAGTGTTGTTTTTTACCATTAAGTAAGCTGTTAGCTGTAGGTTTTTTTTTTTTTAAAGTATTTACTTATTTATTTGAGAGAAAGAGGGAGAGTGTGAGCTGGGGGAGGGACAAGGGAGAGGGAGAGAGAATCTTAAGAAGACTCCCTCCTTGCCCAGCATGGAACCTGATGCAGGGCTCAACCTCATGACCCCGAGATCATGACCTGAGCTGAAATCAAGAGTTGGAAGTTCAACCAACTGAGCCACCCAGGCAGCCCTAGCTATTGATTTTTTTGTAGATGCTTTCAATCAGGTTGAGGTAATTCTCCTTTACCTGTAACTTGAAAATTAAGGAAGGATAGTAAGTAAAGATACTTACTGTTGTTATGATGAATTACATCAATCGATTTTTGAATATTGAACCAGGCTTGAATGCCTGAAATAAAGTTTATTTAGTCATGGCGTATAATTCTTTTTCATACATTGTTGTATTTGGTTTGCTAATTTTTTGCTGAGAATTTTTTTTTTTCATTTAAGTTCATAGTTGATTTCATTTTTTGTACTCTCTTTGTCTGGCTTTGGTAGTAGGGTAATACTGAGCCCATAAAATAGGCTGGAAGGTGTTTCCTGTTCTTCTCTGTTCAGGAAGAAATCATGTAAAATTGGTGTTAATTCTATAAATGTTTGGTAGAATTCTTTGGTGAAACCATCTGAGCTTGGAGAGTTCTTTTTTTGAAAGTCTTTTAATTACAAATACATTAACCTAATGATTAAAAAATAAATAAGGCTATTTCATCTAGGTTGAGTTTTGGTAGTTTGTGATTTTTGGGAAATTGGTCCATTTCTTTTAAGTTTTTGAGTATGTGAATATGTGAATAGAAGAGTTGCTTGCAGTATTCCCTTCCTATGCTTTGTAACAGCTTCAAGACTTGTAGTGGTATGCTTGTTTCATTCCTGAGACTGAGACTGACGATTTGTGTTTTCTATTTTGATTCTTGTCAGTCTTGCTAGAAGTTTATCAATTTTATTGAATTTTTTTTAAAGAACTTGGTTTTGTTTCATTGATTTTTCTCTAGCCATTTCCTATGGCCAATTCTATTGATTTCTAGTCATGCTTTAATATTCCCATCCTTCTGGCTTTGGGTTTATTTTGCTTTCATTTTTCTAGTTTGTTTAGGTGGGAACTTAGGTGATTAATTTGAATCCTTTTCCTATTTCTAATGTAAACATTGAGTGGAACTACTTTCCTTCTCGTCGCTGCTTTAGCTGCATTCTACATATTTGATATGCTGCATTTTCACTCAGTTCTCTGTATTTTTAAAATTTCCTTTGAGATTTTTCTCTCAACAGACTTTGGGTTTAGAATCCAGATCACAGGCTACTTTTGTGGACTGTGGTTCTAATGACAGTTCAATTTTCAGGCACTCTGTGGTGTTATTTTGTTCTTTCTGGTTTATCTGGGACTCACACTGGTCTCTACCACTGCTGAGGGGGTGAAAGTGTTTCCCCAGGCTGATGTCTCCTGGTGGGCAAAGGGCATCTCAGGTCGGCAAGACAAAGAGGCTTCCAGGCCTGGACAATTTGTTGTGGCAGGTTCTTCTTGCTGAGGCTCTTTGCTACTCTGACTTACGTAGTTGTAGGAGAGAAGTTTTGGGCCTGGAGGGGAAGAAGGGTGCTTCCTTGACCAATTATTATGAACAGGGCTCTGGAATCTATCTTCCTCACCAGTAGTACCAGGCTCATCTAGACTTCAGTTCAGTCTTGGTTTGGAAAGGGCTCACCTGGGCTGTCTTCTCGTGCTAGTTTGGGAGTTGGGAAACACCAGATCTTGATTGTCTTCTTCTACTGGTTAGGAAGAGAGGTAAGATGCTCTTCCCCTGCATCATTCTCCAGTCCTGGGATCCCAAACTGGTTTCCCTTACTATCTTCCAGGTTTCTCCTTTGGTTGCCTCTTGTTATTTCAATGTTTATAGTTGTAATATGTATGGTTTATAGTTGAGAAGTAGTGAGAAATGAGTCTATGCCATTTTGTCTGGACAAGAAGCTTGCCAATGTCTTCTTTTATTTTAATTCTTTAAAGATCTTATTTACTTATTTATTTGAATGAGAGAGAGAGAGAGAGAGAGTGATGTGAGGGGGGAGAGGCAGAGAGGGAAAAGAAGAGACTCTCAGGCAGACTCTGCACTGAGCATGAAGCCTGATGTGGGGCTCAGTCTCACAACCCTGAGATCATGACTTGAACTGAAACCAAGTCAGATGCCTGACTGAGCCACCCAGTCACCCCACCAATGTCTTAAAAAGCAAATGTTTTAAAATTTTTGATGAAGTTGAAATTATTGATTTTTTTTTAAGATTTTATGTATTTATTAGTCAGAGAGAGAGAGAGAGCGAGCACAGGCAGACAGAGAGGCAGGCAGAGGCAGAGGGAGAAGCAGGCTCCCTGCCGAGCAAGGAGCCCGATGTGGCCCTCGATCCCAGGACGCTGGGATCATGACCTGAGCCGAAGGCAGCTGCTTAACCAACTGAGCCACCCAGGCATCCCGAAATTATTGATTTTTAAAAATCTTTTATGGTTTGTGTTTTTCAAATCTTAAGTAGGAAATCTTTGCCTAAACCAATGCTGCACAGATTTTCTCTTATGTTTTCTTTTAGAAGTGTGATAGTTTCAGCTTTTATGTTTTAGTTTATGATACATTTCACAATTTTTGTATATGCTGTTAAGTAGCAATCAAGGTTCTTTTTTATTCTTTTTTGCATATAGCTATCTAGTTGTTCCAGCACCATTTGTTGAAAATTTTATCTCCATCTCTTGAGTTGTCTCCAAATATTTGTCAAAAATCAATTGTTCATAATTGTGTGAGCCCATATATGGACTCTGTTCTGTTTTTCTGTATGTTTGCCTTTATATCAGCAAAAGCCCTCCAACTTTATTCTTCATTTTATTGCCATATTAGTTATAAAATCAGCTTGTTAATTTCAGCAACAAAAGCCTGCTAGGATTTTGAGATTCAGTCTACAGATCAATTTAGGGGGACTTGACACCTTAACAAAATTGAACTTCCTGATCCATGGATATAGTATATCTCCCCATTTACTTAGGGATTCTTTTCTTTTTATTAACAATGGTTTATAGTTTTCAGTGTGACTTGCTTTGCACATTATTATTAAATTTACCCCTAAGTTTTCATGGTTTTTGATGTTATTGCATATGTTATTAAAATTAAATTTTAATTTCTAAGTGTTCTTTGCTAATGTATAGATTATGATTGATTTCTTTATTAACCTTGTGTCCTCCAACCTTGCTAAATTCATTTATTAGTTCTAACACCTCTTTTGCAGAGAGTTTAAGATTTTTTAGGCAATCATAGTGTCTGTGAATAATGACAGTTTTATTTCTTCATTTCCAATTTATGGGTCATTTAGTTCTTTTTCTCACCTTATTGCACTGCTTAGGACTTTGAGTATAGTGTTGAATATAAAAGTTCATATGCTTACCTTGTTGGAATCCTAGGGGCGAACTATTCAATTTTTCACCATTGAGCATTATGTTACATTAAGAAATTTCCTTCAATTCTTTGGTGAGAATTGTAAATCAGAAATAGGTTTGCGTTTTATAAAATCCTTTTTCTGTATTTATTAAGATGATCATGTGGTTTTTTTTTTTTTTTTTAGTTTCTTAATATTGTACATTCCTGGGATAGATGCCAGTTGTTAAGTTATATTGTCTTTATATTGCTGAATTTTATTTGCTAATATTTTGTTAAATATTTTTATCTCTATTTTCATGAAGGATATTGGTGTGTAGTTTTCTTATCATCTGTTTGCTTTAAGATTAGGATAATTCTGGCCTTATAAAATGAGTCAAGAAATATTTCCTCCTGTCTTATATTCTGAGAGTTTGTGTAGAACTTTTACCTATTCCTTAAATATTAGGGAGAATTCATCTGTGAAGGAATCTGAGCCTGGAAGGTTCTTGGGGGATCACGGTGTGAGAGAGGTAGGGGAAGTAAGGGAGACTTTTTTTAATGGTTACCTTAATATTTTCTATTATATATTTTGTAGCAATCACTGATGTTAACATTTTCAGGCCCATTAAATTCTTTGAGGTTAAGACCCTTACAGCTGTATAGTATTTGCAGGCATTAAGCAATTCTCTTTGGTCAGTTTCTTTTTTTCCTTCTTTTTTTGTAATGCCTTGTATTTATGGTCTTCAAAATACTTCTACACTCAATTTTGTCTTTAAATGAGTCTGGTTTTCCTGTGGCTGGGAAACCATTAAGATCCAAAAAGAAGTTCCTCTTGACAGTTGACTTTTCTCTCCATGACAATGTGGGTGACTAGGCTTCATCACCTTTCACTTTACCCACTGGACAGTTGAAATATTTTATTGCAGCAGCATGGAAGAGCTCTTGAGACTCATCTATTCTGGTAAATGAATTTAATTTCTTGGTCAGTTGAATGCTGACCTTTTTCTTCTCACTCTTCCTTCACTGTTGACCCCTTGCAACTTTCTCTTTCACCATTTTGCTTTTTCTGCCCTTTTCCTTTTAAGTAAAAATTAGAACACAGGCTGTTTGAAGATTTTATCACCTTGGCTATAAAGGTTCTTAAAAAAATAAATGCCTTTGAATCACAGAAACTTCTTTTCTCCACACTAAATTTGAACTGTCTTCATTATATATTTTTTCACTCCCACACATTTTTTTTCTTCCCCTTTCATACTCATAATACCTAAAAACTCCAAATAAAGCTGGAAACTATGGACTAATGCCAGTGACAGAGATAAATCAAAGTAAAGCACAGCCATTTGCTGAGAAGTGAAGTTAAGCACAATGAAAAAACTTAAGGTCTTAGAAGTTGCTGGAAATTCATATCAGAGCCCTTATATAAAAACTATCTGCCAACACAAAATCCTTAGGTAAGACCTCTCTTCCCCAGCTACCAGCATTCAAGACACATAAAAAGTAATTGATTATTAACATACATTATTTTGGTTTTGTTTTATTACAAGAGTTGTAACAGCATTTCTCTCCTCTAGCATTAATTCTAAATCTGCACTTTCAGCATTTCATTATGGACTAAATAAGTGCTGTAGGCTGACCTCTAATGTAGCATATTTTTTCTATGTAAAAATGCATTTGAAACAATAATGTCTCTTGATTCAAAACCAGATTTCTTAAGAATCCAGCCTATATTTATTACTATTAGATATTCACTTTCCATTCCCTCTGCAACTCATTGCAATTTAATTTCCACACCAATCCCTCCATAGAATCTACTCCTTTCAATTCTCATTCTCCTTGACCTGTCCTTACTCTTGACAGTATGGATTGTTTATTCCTCTTAAGAGTTTCTTTTTGTTTCCATGACATTACTCCTTCTGTCCTCTTAATACCCTGACCATTTTCTATTGTGTTTCTGACTACCCTTTTCCTTTTCTGCCTCTTCTAAGCTAGATTATTGATTTCCTTATCTCTGAGTATATACTTGTGTCACCTGTACGTCACCTATTTCATTGGTCTCTTATGAATTCAACTCTCTAGTATTTCAACCCTTATTGTTTTTCTGAGTTCCAGTCTCATATTTCCAATTCTGAAGTATAACTTATCCTTTTCTTCCTTTCTCTCTCTCTCTCTCTCTCTCAGTTAGTGGCCTCATTCTATGTCAACCCAGCCTCTCTTGGCTACCTAGATATTACCTAGGGCATTTCAAAGTTGAACTTATAAGTGACTCTGATTAGTCCTAGGGCTGCTAGAATTCACATGATATCTTTTTTTTTTAAAGATTTTATTTATTTATTTGACAGAGAGAGAGATCACAAGTAGGCAGAGAGGCAGGCAGAGAGAGAGAGGGGGAAGCAGGCTCCCTGCCGAGCAGAGAGCCTGATGTGGGGCTTGATCCCAGGACCCTGAGATCATGACCTGGGCCAAAGGCAGAGGCTTTAACCCACTGAGCCACCCAGGTGCCCCCACATGATATCTTTTTATAAATTAGACAAAGTCACTCCCTTACATGAGATATTCTACTTCTTAAAACAATGTATAATAATTTCAGTTTTATAAGTATTTATTTATAATGAAACATTTTATACAACTCTGTAGTGACTAGGATGTAAATGGCACTCCCTCAGATGTCATGCTGTTTTTTGTCAAGAAGTATACAACCTATACAACAGCAGAATAATATTTCATGTCTTTATGGCTAAGACAGAAATAGTCAAGATGGTATCCATCATTCCTATGGGGCTTGGCCAAAATTTAAGAAATGCTCTAAGAAATTTTAATGAATCTTGCTGCCTTCCAGTGGTTCATGAAGAAAATGATTGGTGTTGTGAATTAATGGGAAGAATAAGTTTAAATAGATGATATAGTTATATTAGCAATATCTTGCAAGCATGTGAATAAATATCTTGGTGATATAAACTCAACATTGTTCCTTGAGTGCAACCCTCTTGGGTCCCCTTCCTCTTTGGGAGCTTTGCGCTATCACTCAATAAACTTTATTGTTCAATTTAACCACCCCCCCAAAAAAACACCAAAAAACAACATTGCTCCTTGAATGATGCCATAAAATATGTACGATGCTCAGTGTCCACACAGGTAGTAAGCACACATCCTGAGAAAATATAGGTCATAATCTTGCTGGCATGCCCTGTAACAGATGTCTGAGAGTTCAAAACATTTTTGGGCTTAGTGATTTACTACAGCTTTCAGTAGCTTGAATTATAAGTTCCAGAAAATCAACAAATTATCATGAAAATAATACATGAAAACAAGCATCTAGAATGTTTTAGGAAAAAGTGGAACTTATTATCCATTGGAGCTGTTGGAAGCTTGTAAGCTTTCTTTTCTTTGAGCATTATAGAGTCACTTGAGAATAGTGTCTGATGAAAGGCAAGAGTGGCAGTTTCTGGCAAAAGAGTGCGATGCTTAGTAGGGCAGTCCTAGAGAAAACATTGTGAGTGTAGAGTGGTGGTGAAAGTAGCAAATTCCTGTGTATTTCCATACCACTTTCAGAAATACTCATGGAAAGTTTTCTAGGGGGCCAGATGATAATAGATAGATAGATAGATAGATAGATAGACATTTCAGAAATACTTGAATTTCCTGAACATATATAAGGACTTGAATATACAAATAACCCTTGGACAATGCAGAGGTTGCAGGTACTGACTGAATATATATATATGATATATATATCATATATATATATATCATATATATGATATGATATATGATATATATCATATATATATCATATCATATATATGATAGATATATGATATATATCATATATATATATATGATACACATATATATATAGACTTTTGACTCCCTTGAAACCGATAGCCCATTGTTAACCAGAAGCCTTGCTGATGACATAAACAGATAATTTTCACATATTTTTATGTTATTTATATTATAAGCTGTATTCTCATAATAAAGTAAACCAGAGAAAAGAAAATGTTATTAAGAAAATCACAAGGATCCCTGATGAATATGGTTGCCAAGGTTCTCAACAAGATCCTAGCTAATAGGATCCAACAGTACATTAAAAAGATTATCCACCATGACCAGGTGGGATTTATCCCTGGGATGCAAGGGTGGTTCAACATTTGCAAATCAATCAATGTGACAGAACAAATCAATAAGAGAAGAGAGAAGAACCACATGGTCCTCTCAATTGATGCAGAAAAAGTATTTGACAAGATATAGCCTCTGTTCCCAACTAAAACGCTTCAAATTATAGAGATAGAGGGAACATTCCTCAACTTCATAAAATCTATCTATGAAAAACCCACAGCAAATATCATCCTCAATGGGGAAAAGCTGACAGCCTTCTGTTTGAGATCAGGAATACAACAAGGATGTCCACTCTCACCACTCTTTTTCAACATAGTACTAGAAGTCCTAGGAACAGCAATCAACCAACAAAAAGAAATAAAAGGCATTCAAATTGGCAAAGGAGTAGTCAAACTCTCTCTCTGCAGATGACATGATACTTTCTATGGAAAACCCAAAAGAGTCCACCCTCGATCTACTAGAACTCCTACAGCAATTCAGTAATGTGGCAGGATACAAAATCAATGCACAGAAATCAGTTGCTTTATTATACACTAACAATGAAAATACAGAAATGGAAATTAGAGAATTGATTCCATTTACTATAGCACCAAGAACCACAAGATACCTGGGAATAAACCTAACCAAAGAGGTAAAGGATCTATACTTGAGGAACTACAGAAGACTCATGAAAGAAAAAGATGGAAAAGCATTCCAAGCTCATGGATTGGAAGAATAAACATTGTTAAAATGTCTATACTGCCTAGAACAATCTGTACTTTCAGTGCCATCCTGATCAAAATTTCACCAGCATTTTTCAAAGTGCTGGAACAAACAATTCTGAAATTTGTATGGAACCAGAAGAGACCCCGGATTGCTAAGGAAATGTTGAAAAAGAAAAACAAAACTGGGGGCATCACATTGCCTGACTTAAAGCTTTATTTCAAAGCTGTGATCACCAAGACAGCATGGTACTGGCACAAAAAACAGACACATAGACCAGTGGAACAGAGTAGGGAGCCCAGATATGGACCTGCAGCTCTATGGTCAAATAATCTTCAACAAAGCAGGAAAAAATATACAGTGGAAAAAAGATAGTCTCTTCAATAAATGGTGCAGGGAAAATTGGACAGCTATGTATAAAATAATGAAGCTTGACCATTCTCTTATGTCATGTACAAAGATAAACTTGAAATGGTTAAAAGACCTCAATGTGAGGCAAGAATCTCTCAAAATCCTAGAGGAGAACATAGGCAGTAACCTCTTCAACATCGGCCACAGCAACTTCTTTAAAGACATGTCTCCAAAGGCAAAGGAAACAAAAGCGAAAATGAACTTTTGGGACTTAACAAGATCAAAAGCTTCAGCACAGCAAAGGAAACAGTCAGCAAAACAAAGAGGCAACTCACAGAATGGGAGAAGATATTCGCAAAATACACTATAGACAAGGCTGATATCCAAGATCTATAAAGTACTCCTCAAACTCAACACTCAAAAAACAGATTAATCATGTCAAAAAATGGGCAGAAGGCATGAACAGACATTTCTCCAAAGAAGACACACAAATGGCTAACAGACACATGAAAAAATGTTCATCATCATTAGCCATCAAAACCACATTGAGATACCACCTTACACCAGTCAGAACAGCGAAAATCAACAAGACAGGAAACATGTGTTGGAGAGGATGTGGAGAAAAGGGAAACCTCTTACACTGTTGGTGGGAATGCAAGTTGGTGCAGCCACTTTGAAAAACAGTGTGGAGATTCCTTTAGAAATTAAAAATAGAGCTACCATGTGACCCTGCAATTGCACTACTGGGTATTTACCCCAAAGATACAGATGTAGTGAAAAGAAGGGCCATCTGTACCCCAATGTTCATAGCAGCAATGGCCACAGTCGCCAAACTGTGGAAAGAGCCAAGATGCCCTTAAATAGATGAACAGATAAAGAAGATTATGGTCCATATATACAATGGAATATTATGCCTCCATCAGAAAGGATGAATACCCAACTTTTGTATCAACATGGATGGGACTGGAGGGGATTATGCTGAGTGAAATAAGTCAAGCAGAAAGAGTCAATATCAAATGGTTTCACTTACTTGTGGAGCATAAGGAATAACACAGAGGACATTTGGAGAAGGAGAGAAGTGAGTTGGGGAAAATCGGAGGGGGAGACGAACCATGAGAGACTGTGGACTCTGAGAAACAAACAGGGTTTTGGAGGGGAGGGGGGTGAGGGGTTGAGTGAGCCTGGTGGTGCATATTAAGGAGGACACATATTGCACGGAGCACTGGGTGTGATGCATAAACAATGAATCTTGGAATACTGGAAAAATAAAATATAGTTAAAAAAATCACAAGGAAGAGAAAATATATTTATAGTACTGTTAAGTATTTATTGAAAAATATCCATGTGCTCAGTGGACCTGAACAGTTCAAACCTGTGTTGCTCAAGGGTTAACTGCATTTTTCAGAAATATACTTAAGTTACTTGAATTCAGAAATATATAGATATGTATATCTGTATATGTGTTTTGGAAATACTTGGGCACAGCTTTGCAGGAGGCTGGATGACCTAGTAAAAAATGTATGTGGGGACGCCTGGGTGGCTCAGTTGGTTAAGCGGCTGCCTTTGGCTCAGGTCATGATCCCAGCGTCCTGGGATCGAGTCCCACATCAGGGTCCTTGCTTGGCAAGGAGTCTGCTTCTCCCTCTGCCTCTGCCTGCCTCTCTGTCTGCCTGTGCTCGCTCTCTCTCGCTAATAAATAAATAAAATCTTAAAAAAAATTTAAAAATGTATATGAATATATATATTCTTTAGAGCTACAGACTAAAGAAGCATAGACAATTGAGTTATTTAGCATATCTATGTAACACACATCACTTATACTTGTTAAATATAATTTAGAAATTAGATCATACTTAATGCACTCACATCTTTATTTTTCACTTGTATTATCATGAGCATTTGCCCATGTCAATGTGTATTTTTCAAAATCAATATTTAAAAGTCTGTGTCACAATTCATTACATGCTGTAACATGACTTGTAATCCTATTTTTACTATGCTTGCATTTTTACCTTTCTAAATAATACAGAACTCAAAAATAGAAAAAATTTATAAATAATCTAAAATCCAGAAAAAGAATTATGTGCAAAAAGCTGAATTATTTCCTTGGCATATATTCCTGAAGGGAAACTTTATGAGATGGCTAAGTAAGAGCATTTTTGTGAGCCTTAGTAGGTACTTCTGAATTGTTTTCTGGAAAGGTTATATACTTTTTTGACAGAGTAATTTGACTGCTCTCTCAGGGAAAAATTGTAGGCACAATATAAGTGGACTTAAGCAAGGATTTGGAAAAGACTTGTTTCATTCTGGTGGAAAAGTTTGAGAAATTGGAGAAGGATAATATTTCAATAAAGTAAATTTAATGCACTTATGGGTGCTGATTAAAATAAAGATATCAGCCTTTATTTTTTCAAGTTTTTATTTAAATTCCAATTAGTTAATGTACATTACAACACTTGTTTAAGATGTAGAATTTAGTGATTCATCACATACATACAGCACCCAGTTCTCATCACAACAAGTGCCCTCCTTAATCCCCATCACCTATTTCACACAACCCCCACCCCACTTCTCCCCTGGTAACCAGCAGTTTGTTCTCTGTAATTAAGAATTACAAGTTTCTTGGTTTGCCTCTCTCTTTCTCTCTCTCTTTTTTTTTTTCTCTCTCCAATGTTCACTTGTTTTGTTTCTTAAATTCCACATGTAAGTGAAATCATATGGTATTTGTCTTTCTCTGCCTGCGTTATTTTGCTTAGAGTAAAACTCTGTAGCTCCATCCACATCATTGCAAATGGCAAGATTTCATTCTTTTTTATGGCTGAGTAATATTTCACTCCATATATATGTATCCTATAGCTTCTTTACACATTTATTAGTTGATGGACATTTGGGCTCTTACTATTATTTGGCTTGTTGATAATGCTGCATAAGCAATGGGGTGTGTGTATCCCTTCTAATCAGTATTTTTGTATCCTTTGGGTAAATACTTAGTAGTGCAGTTGCTGGGTTGTATGGTATTTCTATTTTTAACTTTGTGAGGCATATCCATACTGTTTTTCAGACAGTACAGTACTCACACAAAGACAGACATGTAGATCAGTGGAACAGAAGAGAAAACCCAGAAATAGATCACCAACAATATGGGCAATTAATCTTCAACAAAGCAAGAAAGAATATCCGATGGAAAAAAGACAGTCTCTTCAACAAATGATATTGGAGAAACTGGACAGCAACATGCAGAAGAATGAAACTGGACCACCTTCTAACACCATACATGAAAGTAAATTCAAAATGAAAGACCTAAATGTGAAACAGGAAACCATCAAAATACTAGAGGAGAACTGCTAACCTCTTTGACATCGACACAGGAACTTCTTCCATGACATCAGCCTTTAAAAGCATTTCTCAGAGCTTGTCACTGGGCTCTCTCCTTCTAAAATGATGTAAATGAAAATATAGAAAGTTTGCTTAGAAAACTTGATGATCAAGAAAATCAACATTTGGGAAGCAACTGGTTGGTTACACTTTGGAGGCACCAGAGCATCGTAGTTAAATGAAGATCGGGTTTTAAAGATCAGCTTCCCCACCTGCTGGCTCTGTAACTTTTGTCAAGTTACCTAACCTCTCTCAAACTCATTTCCTTTGTTGGTTTGTTTGTTTGTTTGTTTTTAATCAAAAGGAATTTATTTTTTGGAGCAGTTTTAGAGTCACAGCAAATCTGAGAAGAAGGTGCGGAGATTGCCCATATACCCTTGTCCACACACATGCACTGCTTCCCCCATTTTCAACACCCCCCACCAGAGTGGTACATTTCTTATAATTGATGACCCCACATTACACATCATTATCACCCAAAGATTACGGTTTATATTGGTGTTTGCTTTTGGTGTTGTGGAGTTTAGACAAATGTGAAATGGTATATTTCCATCACTATAATGTCATACAGAGTATTTTCACTGCTCTTAAAGTCCTCTGTGCTCCACCTATTCATCCCTCCCTCCAACCCCCACCCCTGGTAACCACTTTTCTTTTTATTGTTTTCGTAATTTTGCCTTTTCCAGAATGTCTTATATTTGGAATCATGTATGTAGTATGTAGCCTTTTCAGATGGGCTTCTTTCACTTAACAATGTGACTTTAAATTTCTTCCATGTCTTTGCATGGCTCATAGCTTATTATTATTTTTTTATAGTATTTTTTTAGTGCTGAATAATTTTCCATTCTCTGTGTATATCACTGTTTATCCATTCACCTGCTGAAGAACATCTTGCTTGCTTCTATATTTTGGCAAGTATGAATAAAGCTGCTAACAACATCAATGTGCAGGTTTTTGTGTGGATATAAATTTTCAACTCCTTTGGATGAATACCAAAGACCACAATCGCTAGATTCTATGGTTTTTTAAGAAATTGCCACACTGTCTTCTGAAGTGGATGTACCATTTTTCACTCCTACCAGTGATGAATGAGAGTTCCTGTTTATCTACATTCTCATCAGCATTTGCTGTTGTCAGGGTTCCAAATTTTGGCCCTTCTAATAGGTATGTAGTGGTATCTCATTGTTGTTGTTTTAATTTGCATTTCCCTGATGACACACGCTGTCAATGGTTTTTCCATATGCCTACTTGCCATGTGTATATCTTTGGTGAGTTTGCCTATTATGGTCTTTGGCCCATTTTTTAAACCAGGTTGTTTGTTTTCTTACTATTGAGTTATAAGAGTTCTTCGTATATTTCGGATAATAATTCTTTATCAGATGTGTCTTTCGTAAATATTTTCTGGCAGTCTAGAGCTTGTCATCCACTTTTTTTGACATTGTCTTTCACAGAGCAGAAGTTTTACAATTTAATGAAGTCCAGATTATCAATTATTTCTTTAATGGATTGTTCTTTTGATGTCTCATCCTTTTAATTATGACCTTCCTCCGTGCTCTTGTTCTTATCCATTCACACGTATCATAGACATACACATTTTTCATGTAACATTTTTAGTTGTTTTTTTTTTTTTTTTAGTTTATACACTATTATTTGTATAATTCTATCCTGGTAGGATTGTTATTCACCTCCACTAAGAAAATTAACTTCAATCAAAAGATTTAGGCTTTCCTTTACAAGGGTGAGGGGGAAGTGGGTGGAGGAAGCTGGGGACAGATAAACCTATTTCTCATTGAATATTTGTGAAAATGAAGTAACATAACAGATATAAAATGCTTACCATGTTTTCTAGCACACAGGAATTATATAATTAATTATTACTAATCTAAAGGTATCTTGGTAAACTGGAAAAATGAATAAATTAATACAATCAGATGTGGTAGGAATAAATATAAGTTTATATACATAAATTCAAAAAGTGATAGGATAACTGAGCTGTCATATCAGTTTAATGATTAAAAACATGACTGATTTATTAAATTAAGGTCGTTAGTATGGTGTGTCTATCAAAAAAAAAACAAAACCAAATATGGCCTGTGGCTGCATTAGTAGAAACATCATATTTATAATAGGGGAGGTGATAGTACTGCCTTACTCTGTGCTGATCATAACATGCCTGAAACACTGTGTTCAGTTCTTGACACAAGGTTTTAAGCAGACCGGGTCAGGGCTTGGGATTAAATTCTATTTTTAAAAATTTATTTGTTTAGATGGTTGGGATTTTTCTCCCCCAGCAAAATGATTTTGAAGAAAGAATTAATAGGTACATTTTATGTGGAAAGGAAGTTTAGAGTGATATGATAACTATCCTTAAGTATTTGAAAAGATAATATCTGGACAAGTTATAAATTTCCTTTGGATACAGGTGTTAGAAATTAGGAAAGGATGGAGAATTCATAGGAACTAAGGAGGTTGTGGACCACGAGGCTTCAGTGAGCCAGGAATCAGGGCAGCTCTAGTGTTAATGCTCAGTAGCAGAGCTTGAACCTCCTTTTTCTGGGTGCTACTCTTGGTGCATCTGAACACCAACATCCCACGGTCTTCCTAGTTCTCTGGAGACAGAATCTGATCATCTAACTCATATCAGGTCCACTCTTGGACCAAGCAGGTTCAGCCAGGCAGTAAAGTCAGCTTCAAATTTAGGCTCCTACGGGTCAGACCTGAGAATGGACACTCTTCGAATGGTCACAGCTCAGATTGCCTCCCTCCGCCTGCATTTTCTGCCTTCTCTGAAGTCCAAGCTGTTAGGAAGATTTTTAAAGAAGCTTTATTGACATCTGTGTCCTTTTCTTGCAATGCATTGCCCTGAATCCATTACATGATAGTTGCTGTTGATCTGGACTTAAGACTGAGCAGGAGGAAATATCCTTTATCAAGAGATTGCTTTTCCTTTGAAATTAATGATTACCGTGATGCACCGTAAATTGTAGAAGACTATGTTTACAAATCCTTGTGTAAAAGATGGCTGTTAGGTAATGGATTTATTTTAGATCAGGGCCTTGGAGGCAGTTCCTTTTTAGATTCATAAGTTAGGAAGGTGGGAGTATATCGTATTTAATTCATACAAGAGATGAGCTTTGGCTAACCAAAGTTGGCAATGCAACTTAACTCAGCTATTCTATTACTATGGCAATATGGACACAAATTTGATGCAAAAATATCACATCCATTTTGATAAAGATAAACATTTTAATCAATACCAATGACTTTTAATAACTAAAAACAGTTGTATTTTTAAAAAACTCACCGAGCCAGTGAATTTTTAAAAATCTTTTAGATGCTGTAACATTGTACCTCTGGATTTGGCAAACTTTTTCCTTCTGGCCATACAGTCTCTGTTTCAACTACTCAATCCTTCAGTTGTAACCGACAAATAGCTATAGACAATATAGAAACAAATGAGCATGGCTGTGTTCCAGTGAAACTGTTTACAAAACCAGGTGGCAGATGGGATTTGGCCCCAGGGCCATAATTTGCCACCCCTGTTGTGACTAATTACGCATTTGTGTTTATTTTGGCTGTTAGGAAGCTTCTCTGCAACTTTGCGGTCCACTCCCAGCATGACCACACAGCCTGCAGACTATATACACCATGGTATCCATGATGTCTTTCCTTTATGCCCATGTGCTCAGTCACATTTAAAGATTCTGTTGTGTTGTTTGTGTCTTAAGCCATTGTGTGAATTTATTTTTGAAAGAAGATTAATATAATTAAATTGAATTAGACATAGCTTTTATTTTATTTTTAAATTCTAAAGATTTTATTTATTTGAGAGAGAGAGCACGAGCAGGGTGAGGCGCAGAAGGAGCAGACTCCCCACCCAGCAGGGAGCCTCAGACTCTGGGATCATGACCTGAACCAAAGGCAGATGTTTAACCAACTAAGCCACGCAGGTGCCCCTAAACATAGCATTTAATTGGGATTTGATTTTGTGTTACTGTAGGTGTAGTTCTCAATTTATAAGGTGTAAATGTGTCAAGCAAATACCAAAATGTCTGTATTTCACATGGGTCACTAACTTTTATTACATCTCTTTCTAGCTCATATTTATTTATTTATTTATAAAGACTTTATTTATTTATTTGTCAGAGAGAGAGCGGGAGCGAGCACAGGCAGACAGAATGGCAGGCAGAGGCAGAAGAAGAAGCAGGCTCCTCGCTGAGCAAGGAGCCTGATGTGGGACTCAATCCCAGGACGCTGGGATCATGACCTGAGCCGAAGGCAGCCGTTTAACCAACTGAGCCACCCAGGCATCCCTCTAGCTCATATTTAAAGTTGTCACAGTTGGACTGATGTTTTCTGATTCTTTGTATTATCCATCTTCATTTTGGATATTGGAGAAATGATATCTTTTTCTGTTTATTATCTGTTAGGTTATTTTATAGGACTTAAAAATTTAAATACACAAAGGTAAAAATTAAAATCAACACCACTCCCCCAAATCCAATTTCTGACAGGTCTCAGAATGTCAATTCACATGCCCAGTGCCTCCTAAAAGAGGGCATGTGAAAGTGCCTGCCTATAAAAAGGCAGATAGCTTTTAAAATTGAAATACATCTAATCCTAGATGTAGGATTAGATCCTACATCTAATCTGAAATGAATGAATGTTTCACAAACCAGTCATTCATACACAAGCTTCGTAATTTTTGGCATGTTTCATGAAACATCACCATTTTTTAAAAACATTTTTTAATTTAAATTCAATTAATTAACATATAATGTATTATTGGTTTCAGTGATACAGGCCTGTAATTCATCAGTCTTTTTTGTTTTTAAGTAGGTTTTATTTTCTTTAAAGATTTTATTTATTTGACAGAGAGAGAGAAAGGGAGAGAGAGAGGCAGGGAGAGGGAGAAGCAGACTCCCTGCTGAGCAAGGAGCCCAACATGGGACTCAATCTGGGGATCCTAGGCTCATGACCTGAGCCAAAGGCAGGCACTTAACTGACTGAGCCACCTGGATATCCCTCATCAGTCTTATGTAATACCCAGTGTTCATTATATCACAAGCTTTTCCACTTTTTAAAATTAAAACTTTTTTCATACAACCAAATAAATGTAAAACAAATCATAGGTTGTCAATATAAGAAAGTCAGTATAAATTATCATAGAAAATATAATTAAAAATATTAATATATCATATATACATAACCTAAATTCATCTGTTTAACACTAGCAGTAACCTGTATTTGGAAATACTAGTTTAAATAATTTCTGCCTCCTGCTCCCCTGCTACATCATAGCTTAATTAATCAGAAACTAGGACCTCACTCCTCACAATTTTATTTCTACCCCTGTTGAATCAATAGCCTTATTAATTTCTTGAGTCTCAGGATCTAATAAAAACTGTCTCATCTTAAGTCCCCTGCTTCCTAAAATTACTGGGTCCAGTTCTGTTCTGTAGATCCACATCCTTCTTGTCAACATTACACCTACTTCCACCCAAGTCAAAGATCACTGAAAAACCCTAAGAAAAGATTTGACATGGCAAACCCATGCATCCCATTTTTAAGAGAGAAAGGACAGTGTCAGACTTTGTTTTCTTTTCCTGGGTAGACTGAGTTCTAAAAATCAGACTTTTTTCCTCTAAACTAATTCAAGTCAATTGTTTAAATAGAAAGACATTTAATTTCTGGAAATGAAGTTAGACTTACCATTAATGTACACAGAGCTAATCAGAAAATAGAATTTTAAAGAGCAAAAGATGCTCCTACTCCTTATCTCACATTATACAGAACACATTGCATCTCAAAAACATGGAGATTATTTAAGATTATATAACAGCTAAGACTTGGGGTCATATCTTTAAATCTTTCTTTATGATGCAAAATTCATTTTATATAGACCAAAACGTTGTTTGGATTATGGAGGTATTGGTATAATTCCCTGTTGGTCTTAAATGCTCAGACAATTACCAAAAATATTTGAAAAAGTTAAATCTAAATTCTGTCAAATCAACAGATGCCCCTGAATTTTCACCTTTTGCTTGGCAGAGGACTTTATGCAAGAGGCCCAAAAATTTGACCTACTTAGTCTGACACAGAAGTTGTCCTTCTCAATTTGAGATCTGTCCAGTTGGCAGTGTGACACTGACAGGCTTAATCCCTCCACTAACTGCCATTTCCACAACTAAAAAGGATTACAGGGGGTCACACGATCCATCTGTCATCCTTTCCAATGAGTAAAGTTATTTAGATTCAATTTGAAAGTCCATGACCATTCCTCTAAACTAGTGGTAAAGCTGCTTCGTATACTTTTGTAAGACACACCTCTCGCCTTCTACCTAGGGTCTACTAAACCCTTTGAGGCTCTGCTCTACTAGTTTGTGGTGTTCTACCTGCACCAGCAAGGAACAGAAAGACGGTCCAGAGAGCAAATGTCTTTCCTAGGAGTATTGACTTAAACTTCTGAAAACAAAAACAAAAATAAAAAATAACTCTGTTGATACTGGTCTCATTATTATAATAATTCATAGCTAATAATTTTTATTTTGTGCCAGGTATTAGATAAATAATATCTATAATCCTAACACCAATCTGGCACAATGGGTAATTATATTCATTTGCTGATGGAGAACCAGAGAATAAAATGTTAAGCATCAAAGCAAAGCTGTTTCAAGCTGAGTTCCAATGGGCATCATCTCTACCATTATTCTATTTTACTTCATAACTTTCTTTTCTCTTCCTTTTTAAAAAATCTTCCATGTTTTATAAGTCTGCAGTCTACTTGATTGCTACTTTTGGAGTTCTTTCCAAGATTCTCTACTTTCTAGGACTTTCTAGATACTGGGCTTAGCTTTCTTATTGAAACCATGATTCTAACAGATTCTCTCTACAGGATTCTGTGTCCTTGACTGGGTTTATGAATATAGTGATTAGTTCAATTCCTTGTCTTCCTAGAAAACATCTTGCCAGGCCCCTTCTTTTAATTAAATTCTATCTATAACCTCTTCTGTCTTTTCATATCAGACTATTTATAATATCAGCTATTCTTAGTGGCTGGTTGGTCATACCCACCCTAATATGTTAATCTAAACCAGTATTGTTGTTCATTGTTTCTTTTAGCATTTTGACCACATTTAAAATGGAGTGATTTCAGAAGCCAGACACAAAAGATCATATGTTGTGTCATTTCATTCATATGAACTGCCCAGAATAGGTAAATCCATACAAATAGAAAGTAGATTGGTGACTTTCAGTTGCTGGAGGGAAGGAGGAGTGGGAAGAGCTATGTAATTTTATTTTGGAATGAAGGAAATGGTTTGGAAGATAGAGGTGCTGATTGCATAACATAGTGAGTGTACTAAATGCTACTGAATTTTTCACCTTAAAATGGTTAATTTTATTCTATGTAACTTTCACAAAAATGAAATGAATGGAGTGATTTCAGATTATCTACCTTTCTTATGAAACTCTTCTCTTATTCTCACCATGCAACTATCAGCTAGAACTGAGTGGACACTACTCCTTTAGATGAGAAGATATGTTTTAAGGACTGCCATTACCAGACTCTATTGTTGAGTTAAGTCTGAGAAGAAGAGTGGGAGCCAAGTTTCTACATGCCCTGGCTGTTAATTTTACTGTAGCAGAGAACCATTTCTCTGCATGCTTCATCAACATCAGGAAAAGAAAAGATTTGCCGAAAGATCTATACCTTTAAAGAAAAAAAAAAACAGGGCTCAGCGGAGAAGGAAACAGATTTCCTTCCTGGAAAAAAAGGATATTCTTTTATGTGTAATATGCAAACAGAGTATATCAATGTTGAAACAACACCACATGGGAGCTTTACTCCTTTATCTACCTCTGTGGGAATTATGTAGATGATCCCTAACTCAGACTGACATTTTAGTAATTGAAACGAACTGCAGTGGATTAGAGGAAGCCAAGTGGACATAAAGAGAATTAAAAAAAAGAGAGAGAGAGAGAGAGACAAACAGCAGAAACATAAAATGAATATTATCCCATTTCTCCAACTACCCCTACTACTCTGATGGCAAAAAGACAATTTCTTGTTCCCTCCTTTAAAGAAAAAATCATGGAATACTATCTGAAATTAATTGGAAAAAAAATTAGTCTGGGTGCTTGTACTCATCTAATAGTTTCTTCACATGGAGGCCTGTGTAGTAAAGAATTTAACCTTGCCCCATCCCCTATTCTGACCTTTAACCTTGGCTCCTTGGGGGTAAACACTAAGCCTTTGGAATGACAGGTCAGAAAGGAGTGTCTTTGTTTTCCTGAGTGTTGGTTCACCAGATGGTCTAAAAATACGTTGCAGGAGTCAGCCACATCAGACAACCCAGGAATGCCATGTAGGATCATGCTGGGTCAGACGACCTGGAGACTGAGTTCAAAGAGGTGGACAATGAGCCTATCAAGCATACCCACGTAATAGAGACCCAATAAAAACTTTGAGCACTGAGGCGTGGGTGAATTTCCTTTGTTGCCAATATTCCATGTATATTGTTACACATATGTATATTGTTACATGAGTGTCCTAACACTCTAGGGGGAGGACAATGGGAGCTCTATGTCTGGTACTTCCCTGGACTCTGCCCTATGTACTTCCTTTATCAGGCGATTTTCATTTGTATCATCTGTATATTTCATTTCCTTTGAAATAAATTATAACCATGAGTATAACAGCTTTCAGGGAGTTCAACCATGAGTATAACAGCTTTCAGGGAGTTCTGAGTCCTAAAAAATGTCCAAATCTGAAGTTGGCTTTGGGATCCCCACAAACTTACAGTTGGTGTCAGAAGTGAGAGCAGTCTTCCACATCACTCGGCATCAGGGAAATACAAATCAAAACCACAATGAGATACCACCTCACACCAGTCAGAATGGCTAAAATTAACAAGTCAGGAAATGACAGATGCTGGCGAGGATGTGGAGAAAGGGGAACCCTCCTGCACTGTTGGTGGGAATGCAAGCTGGTGCAACCACTCTGGAAAACAGCATGGAGGTTCCTCAAAAAATTGAAAATAGAGCTACCTTATGACTCAGCAATTGCACTACTGGGTATTTACCCTAAAGATACAAACGTAGTGATCCAAAG